>JAAGOF010000209.1:289809-381802 GCA_010645155.1 Tigriopus japonicus | reverse complement strand
TCATGGGAGTGGTGGGGAAGTACCGATGCTCCGTTTCAAGCCGGCTAGGAACCTGGGAGAGCGAATTTTGTCGCCTCTTGATGCGTGAGACGAACGTTTCAAGCCCTTTTCCACATTTCCAACAGTTGTACACGTCATAGACAGTTGACTTAGGGTAGCCAAAAGCCTTCGTGATGGCGGCAGGTTTGTTGCCCGCGCGAGCCATTTCGATAATGGCAAACCTTTTTGATTCTTCCATGTTTTTTATTGATCTGACGATGACTTGATATCTTACAATCGAATGCTTACATTTTAGCAATTCCAAGTAAGTAACACAACCCCCAATCGGACTTGTACTTTCGGAATTATTAGCTTTTAAAAATAGTCCCGATTTTGGTGCTCATCCCAGTATTCCCTTGCAGCAACATCGGAAAAGAAAAAAAGTAGATTCCTGCAATCCGGAGTCAAAACATTGACAAGAAAACATAAATACCAATCTTGGGTAAGACATTCCTTTCAAAAATATGGAAGGCAAATACTGTATCTAAGATGATAATTTTCATCACTTTAGGATCTCGTATTTGCTACTCACATTGTGTAGGTGAAATCAAGTCAGCCCATGCCGAAAGCCTCAATTATAAATTGCAGGGCTAGATTGCAGGTGTATTTTTTATTGCAGTTATACCTTTTGACCTTTCTGTCGCTTTTGACACGATTGACAAGGACATCCTCATAAAAAAATAGAGGTGTTTGGATGTAACGGAAGGACACGTATGTGAATCCGATCCTACTTGGAAAACCATACCCAAGTGGTTGACATACGAGGTCATCGTTCAACGTCTGCGAGAACTATGTGTGGCTCTCCCCAGGGTTCAGTCCTTTCTCCAATGTTGTTTTCTATGAATGCTGCCGATCTTCCATCTTGGATTGATGCAAAGCACAGGGAAGGACTTTGCTTTGCTGATGATATCACTGTGATCGTTAAATCAAGCTCAAGGGAGGAATTGATCTCAAATCTCGAACGGGTGGCTTGTGATAATTTGGAATTTATGAGCGTAAATGGCTTGAAAGCAAAGGCGGAGAAAACAGCACTCATGGTTGTAGGAAAGCTTCCAGAAAGAAATCTAAAATAACAGTCTTATTATACCACCACGATAGTGTCATCAGCAAAGTCAGTGTAACCGTCCCGAAGTTTTTCTGGTAACCATAGTGGGAAATCTGCAACGTAGAGAAGAAAAAACAACGGTGATAGGACTGAACTATGAACAAATATTAAACACATCAGTAGAAGAAACAGATTGTGGTGGGAGAACGCAACCGTCCAAGAAAAATGGTTTTTAAGTCCCTTTGAGTATGAGTTTTACGTGCTCAGCCCCATGGCACAACACTGGCTACCCTCTTGAAGTGGGGAATTTGATTCCTGATCCCTAAATTTCAACGTTTTGTCCTGGAATTTTGCAAATCCGACCTCTCTCCGAAAAGAAAAGTGAAAGCAGGCTGATTGTTGGGGAGGATGAACGTCCAATAAAAGAAGAATGACTGAACCAATAAGCCATGCTTTCATAATAAAGGAGCCTTTGTGCATATACTAGTGAAAGTAATGGATCAATGTAATCCAGGTTTGTAGCCACTTTTTTAAATGTTGCCCTGGGACTTCCCTCCCAGTTTTTTTCTGCCTGTCTTAGCTTGGGAAAAGTGCGAGTGGTTCAGTTAAAAAGTGATTAATCACACTTTTGTTAAACCTACTATCAAAATGAGTACAGATTTGACTAGGGTAGAGACAAATGTAAGTCGTCAAACAATCATTCTCAAAATCAGTTGGTGAAATGTTGAGCATTTCGGATCCGAAACAAGCCAATGTTAAAACTGATTCTGGTCCAACTGCACACTCGTAAATTGTGCGACAAATCATTGACTTGAAGAATAGACATGCCATTATTTTTGTAAAATTGCAAGTACTCCACCCCCAGGCCTCCACTCCAGACCTGACTTAGTTTAAAGTAGAAAATCAAGTTGCTTCGCTTGGATTCTTGGTTCAGAAACATATCTCAGTGTTTTGGAATTTCTCTGGAAACCTGATATGATTTTTTCAGTACCGTGCCCTGTCAAGCACGACCTTCACATGATCCCGTGAAGATTTTAGGGATTGGAGAGGTGTTTTCTCATTGTTGCAACATCGCATTTTTGAACAAAAACGTTTGAATCCCTTTAAGAAGCGACCATTTAAGGTCACCCTCCAAGGTTCCATAAGTAAGATAAAAAGACACTTCTTATAAAAAGTCTTATAAAAAGTATAAAAATCCAGTCCGTGACTTAGCCCTGTGAAGGCAAAATCGAAACCAAAGGATGGTCTCTAATTTTTTAACGATAACTTGCAGTGCAAAAAGCCTTCATTAACATTGTGTTGCCTGTTGGTGAGGTCTCGCTCAATTTTGTTTTACTGTGTTGCATGCATATTTTCAAAGTACTAATTAAGGAAGTTGTCTACTTGACACCATTGCATATCAGTTACTAACTCTCTTTGTTCTTAACTCCTATATAAAGCAGAACATTTCTGACTGAATCATAATGGCTGGATTGTTTCAAAATCGAGGTTTTGCTCAGCAAAATGATTCTACAACTCGTGTGTGTCCTCCTGATTTGCCAACAACATATTCCAGGCAAAATGTCAACCTTTGGTGTGTCAGTGTCACCATTAAGAGGGTGGGAAATCCCAAAAATTTTGCGACAAAGCAACAACACTGGAACTGACAATCACACATTGCAGACCTCAAATTCTAACATTGACACAACCATTGTTAATTTCACCACCCCTATTCCCAACATCACAACACCCATAGTCAACATCACCTCCCCAATTGCCAACAATACCACACTAAACATCAGCATTACCACACCAAATACCAACATTACCACACCAAATACCAACAATACCACACCCATTGCCAACATTACCACACCCATTAGCAACATCACTACACCCATAGCCAATATTACCACACTCATTGCCAACATTACCACACCAAATATCAACATTACTACACCAATGGCTAACTTTACCACACCAAATACCAACATTACCACACCAATGGCTAACACAACCACACCAAATACCAACATTACCACACCAATGGCTAACATTACCACACCAGATATCAACAATACCACACCCATTACCAACGTTACCACACCCATTAGCAACATCACTACACCCATTGCCAATATTACCACACTCATTGCCAACATTACCACACCCATTAGCAACATCACCACACCCATTGCCAACATTACTACACTGATTGCAAACATAACAGCACCAAATACCAACATTACCACACCAAGTATCAACATTACCACACCAATGGCTAACATTACCACACCAAATACCAACATTACAACACCAATGGCTAACATTACAACACCAATGGCTAACATTACCACACCAAATACCAACATTACAACACCAATGGCTAATATTACCACACCAAATACCAACATCACCACACCAATGGCTAACATTACCACACCAAATATCAACAATACCACACCAAATACCATCATTACCACACCAAATACTAACATTACAACACCCATTGCCAATTTCACCTCCCCAATTCTCAACATTACCTCCATAATCACCAACACCACCATTGCAAGTACCAACACTTTCACCCCAACCAATATAACAACAGTCACATCCAACATTACAACACCTAGAACTACTTTTTCCACCACTAGCTTCAACATTAACAGCACCATTCCAAACAATAATACTTCTATTCATATCATTAGTACCTTGAATCCCATTATTAGCACATCCTCTACCACAATCACTTCCTCTTCATCTCCCATAACCATGTGTGGTCAAAACTTTTTGGCATCTGGTCAGGGCTGTTGTAGACATTCCATTGTCTTCAACCCAACCCTGTTTGTTTGTTGTGGCAACCTTTATTTAGTTCCAATTAGATCACCTGACGGTTTGGAATGTTGCGTTAGCCATATCGGATTCCAAATCATTCATCATCCAGTTCTCTTCAATCCTAATGAAGAGATCTGTTGTCTGGGCGAAATCAAGCCTAAGCTGGATAGTGATCAGTGTTGTGGAAATGTTCCAATGAACACTGCAACAAAGGTGTGTTGTAAGAACAGAGTATATTTAAAGTCGGACAGGAGCGCCCAGAAAATTCGTCGTTGCTCTTCAAGATAAATCCCTAAAAGACACAATAACTGAAAATCAATTCAAGATGACACTTGAAATTGTCATGAATCATCACAATGTTATTATGGAAATAAAAGGCAAAGTAAATTACACAAATGAAAGTATCACAGGGTTTACACAAATGTATCACAAGAGTGACTAGAAGTAATTATGACTTGACTAGAATCCAACATCTCCTTTCCCTCACTGGGCATCGTTACGTCTATGGTGGCTCCACTGCCGTCCACCGTGGATCTCTGTCATGGCGGGGAGGCTGCATGACGTGAAACATGCCGGGATAGTTTCCCTCCCGGCCACGCGCCGGTTCTATGCCATCTTCTTCTTAAGGCGCCATCCTCCATTGAAACATTGTGGGAATTGTGTGGGCCACATCCGGGTATCACGCCGGCCAGATGGAGGGAATTGCGCCGACCATATGTTCGGGATCAACATCGGTCAGTGGGGGGACTTGATTCGTCGGGTCTCGGTATGAAAATATCTAACATTCAGAATAATGTTGAAAGAATTAAATTGTACTTGTAGGATAACGATATTCACTTCAAATTTATTATTTCCTGCTCTTCTATTGATTTCTGCTCTCCAATAATTTGTCATTGTTCCTAATCGGTCAGTTGGAATAAAGTTAAGTTCAGGATGACGTCTCGACATTCCTTTTATACAACATGGCACAATCGGTAGGGCATGAACTTTTGCTACGCTCTAGTTTTTAATGTGGTGAGCAGGGCCACCAAATTTTGGAAAAAAGGCCAAAAATGCATTTTTTTTTGGTAGTTTTTCTTGGAAATAATGTAATGAAATCCGATTTTTTGGTAGTTTTTCGGTTGTTTGGTAAGTTTGTTTTTAAAGCTTTTTCTCATTTATTAATATGAAACAGTGTGGTACAATCTGTGCCGACCGTGTCGGAATCGCCCGAATGCTTCCCTTCCGGCCCCAAACCGTAGAGCCAAATTCTACGGGCGAGCTGGCGGGTTGACAATCATCCCGAATTAATGAAGACCAAATCACTTTTTCGCGGGATATTATATTGTAAAACTATTCTGGGCGACCAGTAATTCTTTTCATCAACAAATAATGATCTCGCGTTCCCGCCGATTTTCCAGACAGAAGACGTTTTTTTAGGTAAAACAAGCGGCAAATTTGAATACGAAATACATCAGCTAGCTGACGCCACACTCCCCCCTCGCATGGCTATTCACCACGCCCATCGAGACGATCTTCTGAAGTTAGAAGACAAGATATTAGTCTGAGTTAGATGAGAGCAAGACTAACTCATGGACTGGTCGGTTGTAAAAGCTTCGCCGATGTTGACCTTTTGGTCCCTTCTTGATCACGGCCACAGTCGCGGTCTGCACCAGTCCATCTGAGCTCGGATGTACGGCATGTACCAGAGCTATGGGCCAATGGCAACGCTTTACAACCTTGTCCCGGAGTAACACGACATCACCGACTTTCATGGAGTGCTTAGGGGTTTGCCACTTCATTCGTTCTTGTAGTGTAGCCAGATAACCTTCCCTCCATTGCTTCCAAAACTCTTCCAGCAAGGCCTGAACACGCCTCCATCGTCACTTCCCGTATGCGAGAATGTCTGTTTCAGAAAATGTTTCCTTGAAGTGTCCATGAGGATCGCTCTTGTAAGTCAAAAGCATTGAGGGGGACAAAGGAATAGGATCGTTGGGGTCGGCGGAGACTTCCCACAATGGAGTGGAATTGACGATGGCTGCGGATTCCACCAACAAGGTGTGGAATTCGTCCCGTGAGAGTGCATGAGGTTTGAAAAACTCCATTCAACCTTCCAAGACGCGTCGCACCGAACCGATTTTTCTTTCCCACGCTCCTCCAAAATGGGACGCGTGAGGTGGGTTCAAAATCCATTTGCACTGATTTTGATTCATAAATTGTTGGATGTCACTCATATCCAAAGGCTCCGAATCTTGACTAAGTGAGCCAATAATATTGCTGCCATTGTCACTTCTCATAATTTGACAGACTCCTCTGAGCGCAAGAAACCTTCGGAGGGCATTCTTAAACGCCACTGTGTCCATGGAGGGTAAGACCTCGAGGTGTACTGCTCGGCTTACAAGACAAGTAAAGAGCAACGCCCAAATCTTTTTTGTTGCCTTAGACTTCCTTGTGTTTTTTCCCTCCTGAATATAAAACGGGCCAAAGACATCTAAACCCGTGTTTGCGAAGGGAGAAGTCATCTCGATGCGATCGGAAGGAAGGTCGGCCATTTTTTGCCCTTGGAGTTGGCCTCTAAGGCGTTGACAAATAAAGCATTGCGATAGAAGTTCTTGAATTAGCTTGCGGGCCCTTTCTACGAAATACCCGGCCATTCTGATTGCTCCCAAGGTAAGGTGGCGGCCTTGATGTTTTGTCATTGCATGGTGATGTAACACAATAGCCTTAGAGCCTGGATGGTCTCGGGGTAGCAAGATTGGGCATTTTACTCCCAAGTGAAGATCTGATCGTTTCAGTCTCCCTCCCACTCTAAGGAACCCCACCTCGTCAACGAAGGGATCCAAAGATGTCAAACGATGTGCCCTTGGAAGCGTTTTTTTCGTTTGTAATAACAGTATTTCTTCGCAATATTGGGCTTGGATTTCTTTCAGGAGGGCTTCTGAAGCATCTCGGTTGTTAAATGGGATCAAAGCTCCACCTTTATCCAACTTTTTTCTTGCCCTTACCAACCACAATCTGGCAATGCAAAGGACTCGATCGGCAATTCTGAGCAACTGAGCCCAGCTTCCTACGCGTTTGAAAAGTTGTGTCCAAACGTTAGATTTGAGTGGTGTTTGCGTTCGCAGGACTATTGATAGCGGATCGTCTTCTTGTTCTTCCGGTAATAATTCGGTGATCTCCGAACACCCGGGCTCTGAAGGATTTTTCCCTTCTTTTGTCCACAAAAATTCCGGGCCCTTGAGCCAACGTGTTGACGCGAGGGAAATGGGATCATGGGGTCGGGATGCTGCGTCCGCGGGATTCAGGTTAGTGGCAACGTATTCCCATTGAGTAGGTAGTGTTGATGCAGCAATAAGTTGAACCCTCCGTGAAATATATCTTCTAAATCTTCGAGTAGTATTCTTCAAATAGCCCAAAACCACTCGACTATCAGTGTAGAACAATACGCGGTCTGGCTGATGATCTAGTTCATTCATCACTTGTTTGGCGGCTGTAGTAGCCTCAAGAGCGGCGCATAATTCTAGACGGGGAATTGATGTTGCACAACGAGGAGCGAGCTTGGAGTCTCCCCGGAGAAATGCGACCCAAATTTGCCCGTCGCTACCGACCGACCGAATATACATACAAAATCCAATGGCATGATTTGAGGCGTCGGCAAAGACGTGCAGCTCCCGCGTGACGATCATTCCAAACCCGCTAGGCCACAGCCCTCTGGGAATGGACAATGTGTCTAACAGCGTGAGAGATTTCAACCAAGCATTCCATTCATGAACGTATTTCTGCGGTAGTAGGTCATCCCAACCACACTTTTGCGCACCGGAGCAGCCTTTGTCTGACAAAACGGTGCGTTGAATGAGCCTTCCCTTGAGGGTCACCGGACTAGCAAATCCCAAAGGATCGAATATGGCATTAGTGATAGCCAACAATCCTCGTTTTGTGAATGGTCTGTCGGAAATGTTAACCTTAACAACAAATGTGTCGTTTACGATCTCCCATGAGACCCCAAGGGTCCTTTGTGTTGGTGCGTCCTCGAATTCAATGCGGTCCAAGTCGCATGCAAGTTCCGATGAGGGAAAGGCAGCCAAAACTGTGGGTGAATTAGAAACGATCTTGTGCAATCTGATGTTGAAATTGCCTAAGACATTTCGAGCTTGCTTCAGGATTTCGATTGCATCCTGGGAATTGTTTGCACATCCAAGACCATCATCGACGTAGAAGTTTCTTCTCAGGAAGGAGCGAGAAATTTGAGAGGCGGAAGTGGCGTTGGTTGTAGCGTAACGTAATCCGAAAATAGCCACTGCCGGACTTGGACGGTTTCCAAAAATATGGACTCGAGCTCTGTATTGGACCAACTCCGAACCGGGATTATTATCTCTGAACCAATAAAACCGCAAATAGTTCCGATGTTCTGAGTCCACATAAAACGAATGGAACATTGACTCCACATCAGCCACGAAGCCAATTTCTCCCTCCCTAAATCTTGTGAGTACACCGAGCAAACGATTATTTTGGTCGGGTCCTTGGAGCAGTTTGTGATTGATTGAGGTCCCGTGATACTCGGCGGAACTATCGAACACAATCCGAACTGTTCCTTTCCGTGGGTGTGAGACTGGGAAGATAGGTATCCACCAAACTCGTCCATCCTCCACTTTTAATTCCTGAGTTGATATCTGCTCGACGTGCCCAGCCGAAATAGTTTTTCCCATTGCATTGGTACACTGTTCTAATTTGTGCGGATCACTTCGAAGTCTTTCCAAAGTGTTCTTGGTACGTTGGAATACCGCTTTTTGATTATTGGGCATGACGGGATTAGGTGTTTTGAATGGAAGGGGCATTTCTAAATTTCCACTTGGATTGATGTGAATTCCATTTGCCATGATGCTAAGAAATTGACCATCTTCTTGACTTGGGCCATCAATTTCATCATCTTGGAGTGTTCGAAAAACTCCTTCGGTTTCCTGATCAGGGAGAAACCAAGTCTTACCTCTAGAGGGAAACGACATGGCTGCTGAGAGGTGCTCAGGATGCTCAATTGAAGTCCTCAGCGTCACGAATTCATCGGATTGCAATCTCGACTGAGATGTACACACTGACCCTACCACTGCCCAACCAAGAGACGTGTGGTGAACGTAAGGGTAGTGAGCGCCGAATTGGGCTGTGGCCATGATTTCTCCGGAATTCCGTCCAATGAGCATGAGGACGCGTGCCTTTGGATCCACGTCAATGAAGTTCATGGCATATTTTGCCACGTGCCGATGAGCTTTCACCATTTCGGGGGTGGCAATCTCGTTTCGTGTGTCAGGAATCATTGGGTTTTCTATCGTAGGAGGTAAATCAAACAGTCCTGTCTCACCCACTCCCCGAATTTTCAATCCTTTGATCATTCGACCTTCTTGTTTGTACCGACTTCCATCCAGAAATGGTGTAGTGATGTAAAGGACCACATATTCCAAAAAATTCGAAAACCTCTGGGTCAGCAAAAGTTGTGTCCGATTGTTCATCGATGATGACGTAACATCTCAGAGTTTTGCATTGGTCTTCCTTCATGTGTAGGTCTACGAGTAGTGTTTTCCCGCAGCTCCGGCCTCCAAAAGATCGCCCGCAGAAAGTGCTACATAATGTCCGCTTTTCTTGTTTGGGAATATCAATGTCAGGATGGTCTCTGTTCTCGTTGGTCGATCTTGGGAACGCATTTACATCGGATGCGTAAGCGTCAGAGTTAGAGGGTCGAATATAATCTGGATGCAGCAAGGAGTGATGTGCCCCTGATCCACAATAATCACAAGACTCGACAAAAAGACATTCGGATGCCTTGTGCTTATCCAGACACTTGTAACAAAGACTCAGATCACGAGCTCTTTGTCTCCGTTTGTTTGTATCCAGTTTTAGGAAGGACCGACATTCCCGAGTGATATGGCGGGCTTCGTTGTGAATGGCGCAATTTTCTTTTTGAACCACCTTTTCTTGCTCGAATCGAACATGATTCAAGTTGTTTGTCAGCAGCGTAGTTGATCTTCGTGTGCTGTTCATGTCTGGGAGGTGCATAAACCCAGGGTCGGAAAACTCTCCAGCCAATTCAGTAATGAATTCAAGGAAGGTGGAAAAGGGCGGGTGCTCATCATGATGGGTTGCTTTGTAATTTCTTCCGGTTTTTCGCCAACGATTGATCAAATGATCTGGAAGCTTGTCTCGTACAGGACGGAGGCCCTCTGCGTAGTTAAGAACTGACAGGCTAGGTACTAGAGCAATGTGTGCATTTACCACTAAGCAGATATCTTGAAGTTCACGGAGTTTCTTCCCAAGGTTGTCGTTACCTTTGATGGGCGGGAAAGATTCTAATTTTTTCTTAAGGCTAGCAGCTACTAGGTCGGTTGTTCCATATCGCTTTTTCAATTCAGTCCAGATACTCTTCAGAGCGATATCAGGACGTGATGCCCCCGCTGCTAAATAATCGTTAACGAGTTTGTTTGCTTCTCCACTGGTGTTAGCTTGTAAAATCCCAATCTGGTCCATGTCGGTGAGTTGGAGACCACGCAATTTGTTCTCCACGACATTCCCCCCAAGCAGACGTGTCAAACGTCTCGTTCTTATTGGTCGTTGGAGCAATTCCTGTGAAAGGATTGTGGACAGATTTAAGTATTCTCGGAGAATTGGAGTGGGATGCTTGTCCGCCGGCGATTGTAGGATCGAGAAGTTGGTCGTCCTCGTCCTCTAGGGCCTCAACCTATTCTTCAGTCTGACTTAAGATGGCAAGTTCGGTTTCCAACAACCCTCGTTCCCTTCTTCTCTCAAGTCGTTTTTTTTCTAATCGGATAACGGATTCTCTCTCCTCTAATCGGTCCTTCTCTTCTTCGAATTTCTCCACTGCTTTAGGCTTCTGAAGGTCCATGTAAACGGCTCTGCGGCGAGCCTCTCGAGTTGCTTGTGAATACTGACTTGACCTAGTTGTATTCGTAATGTTGGAAATGGCATCCTCCCCTTCCATTCGCAAGTCTTCATTGATTTCTGCGATGTACTTAGATGTGATCTTGTTTTGATTGTACCTCTCGAGCTTTAAAGACTCTGCCTCGGCAGCGGATCCGGACTTGATCAGTTTTTCGTATAACAGTTTGACGGAATTGTTATAGTTGACCGATGTAGGCTTAAGAACTGATGTTAGCCTCCTTAATTCTTCGACGCTTTCAGCTCCCGATCGATCGGGCCGTACTTTGGCGAGGGCTGTAAACGTTAAACGTCCAAAGATCGGCTGAGAGGTTGCGTGATCAATATCAACATTCCATTTCATACATTACATTGTCATATACATTTAGATCAATGTATAAGAACAGTACAACAAAGATTAGTGTAATAAGTAGGGACAGGAAGTTAAGACGAATAAAACTGTCAAATTAGACGAAAAAAGACGAATAAAATTGACCGATTAAACAAAAAAAGATGAATAAAAGTTCCCAACAGATGGAAAAAAAAAGAAAAAAAATACTTGCAACATGGAAAAATCGAATTAATTTCCCAAAAAGGTGAATGAACCTATCTTATAAGAAAGAAGAAAGATTAAATGCCCGTCCAGACAAAAAAAAGACGGTTAAAGCTGCTCCCACGACGTTATGTATGTCTCTTTTGATTAGGACCAATGTGTCTGAACTGATCTGACTGTCAAAAACGGTGAAATCTAGAAAATTTTAAAAAAAGTAGTACCTAATGAGCAAGAATTAGCCGGTAGTACATATGTCAAATAAAAACCAAGAGTTAAAAATGCCTTTTTAAAGGAACGTTTTTTGTACAGCTATACTTAAAATCAGATTTGCAAATCCAATAATTGTTTTGATGGCCTTTTCCACCCAATACTAATCTTTTCTTTCTGTGTTTGTCAAGCAACTGTATGAGTACAAGTTAATTTATTAGCGTGGATTGTATTTTGTTCGTGCAAAACTGCAACTGACAATCAAAATATTACATTGGCCTATGATTGGTATGACTATTTTCGAGCTATCTAATCAAGAAATATCCTTTTTCCTCCTAATGTCTTTTTCACGGAATGTTATTACTTGGCCACGCAACCTCTCTCAGCCAATCTTTGGACGTTTAACGTTTACAGGCGAGGGCCCCCAGGGCCTCGTCGTGTTGGACCACCAACTCGTTCAGCGTTGGCACCCTCGCTCGCCTGGCGAGTTCGCTGGCTTCACCAAGAGACATGGTGCAACCGTTTCAAATATGGAACTAATGGTTAAATAGTTTTACTGTGCCGACCGTGTCGGAATCGCCCGAATGCTTCCCTTCCGGCCCCAAACCGTAGAGCCAAATTCTACGGGCGAGCTGGCGGGTTGACAATCATCCCGAATTAATGAAGACCAAATCACTTTTTCGCGGGATATTATATTGTAAAACTATTCTGGGCGACCAGTAATTCTTTTCATCAACAAATAATGATCTCGCGTTCCCGCCGATTTTCCAGACAGCAGACGTTTTTTCAGGTAAAACAAGCGGCAAATTTGAATACGAAATACATCAGCTAGCTGACGCCAAACAATCAGGGCCACCAAATTTATGCAAAATATTTTGCCGAAACGTATTATTTTTCGTGTTTTTTTCGAGAAATTATGTAACAAAATTGGATTTTTTGGTATCATTAGTAATAATTTTCTCACTATATTGCCTAAAACTGCCCTTTTATGTACTTGCATCATCTAAATTTTATTTCATAGGTAGGAAAAGATGCTAAAATGACCATATTTTGTCACAATTGTTGCAAATATAACAGCTTCTATTCTTGTTTTGAATTTTGACATCCTTTTTGCTAATCACTCTCAATGGAAGAGGCATTTTTTCTACATTCTTTCGAAATTTTCCCAGTTTTTGTATTTTTCGACAAAAATTGCACGGGTCGCCAAGGTCAAAATCTTCTCGTACAAGAAGATCTTCACCATGGACGCCATCGTCAACCGCCAAAATGACAGATACTTGGCGCAATCAATAGACCAGGTCCAGGGGCACTTCCGCACAAAGCATCCTCAACAAATCATGATGCTCGGAGTGGTGGCAAGTGACGGCAAGAAGATGGACCCGTACTTATTCAACGTGGGAGAAAAGGTCAACACTGAAGTCTACTACCGCGTCATGAGGTACACCGTTCTGCCTTGGCTGAAGGCCAATTACCCCAAGGGCAACTATTGCTGGACCCAAGATGGCGCCCCATCACACACAAGCCGCAAGGTCCAGGAATTCTGCTCAGCCAACCTCGCCGACTTCTGGCCTGCCAACGTCTGGCCTAGCTCCAGTCCTGATATCAACCCCCTCGACTTCAGCATCTGGAGCGTGTTGGAGAAGGAGTCAAACAGGACATCTCAGGCCAATTTGGAGTCCCTGAGGCAATCCATTGTCAAGGCCTGGGACAACTTGACCACCACCTATATCTTCAAGACCTGCAGGAGCATCCGACCGAGAATCGAGGCCAACATTGCCAATAACGGCGGACACATAGAATAAGTTTGATAGCCAAAGGTCCGACCTCCAACACATTTTTTAAATTTTTTGAATCCACTCATTATTTCCGAATATATGAGTGATTTTCTAAAAGTGTGTGAGCCAGTCCAGAATTTGCTTCCGTGCCCTGTACAATGTAAAATAACATTTATAACAACCCAGCGGGCCTGAGGATTAACTAAATATACCTGTTAAAAAAAATTAAAACACCATCTTTTTGCTTCTTTATCTTGACTTTGACGCGAAATCAAACAATTTTCCATATCATATTCATCAAAACAGGCAATTTTTGCACATTTATTTAATTTTTTCCTCATTTATGTAATTTTGGACAAAAATCGCAGATTTTGGTAATTACATTGTAAAATGTAATTTACATCTATCTAGTGGCCCTGGTGATGAGGATTGAGTTGTTGCCCTTATCGAAGATTTTGTTCTTTTGAAGCTCATTTATTCATGATGCCCATGAAAAAAGAAGAAACCTCGCTCATCTCGGAGCACAAGAGTCGTGGGCAGCTTTTCACTCGAGCCGAGGTAGCCATTCTTCGGATTGATCAGAAAGTGACGGATCTCATTTCCAAGCCTTTTTTTTCTTGAAGTGTGTAACGGTGTTATTACAGCAGTAGAAATGAATGCTGCCGATGCGAAGGAAGCGCTCCCACGATACTTTACGTCTGTGTTGACCTGTCTTGATTTAGAAGAGGTGCTCGAAACTAATTGTTCTCGTGATACTCATTTTTTGCAATGGTCCTCCCTAGATGACAGGTTTGATGACTTGCAAACCAAACTTCGTATTTACCGCGCTGATTTCGAAACTCGCTCTAACTCCGATGCTCCCTCTTCACAACCGTCTAATTCAACTCGTCGGACCATCACATCGCTTAAACCATCAGATTTGGATATTTCATGTTCTTTTCCTGATTTTCGTATTTGGAGGAAGAAATTTAATGATTACCATAATGCTAACAAGATGGGCTCTTTAAGTTTATCTGATCAACGCGCATATCTTCGCAATTGTCTTACAGTAGACACAATCAACACTTTGGAGCAATTTTACAATATCTCTGATTCGATGTCAGTAGTGATTGTCATTGAGGCTCTCGAAAAACACTTGATATCGAAGGTCAGCATCATCAAACGTCGCTACGATTTCCATCGTTGTACACAACAGCATGGAGAATCTTTCAGTGATTTTTCCGTCAGATTAAAGCTACTTGGTAGTGTTGCCGACCGTGGCATGCTCTCATTGAACTCGATATCATCCCGTGGACATTTCAATACTCTCTAGCTGCTGCTGCAAAATATGGAATGAAACCAATCAAATCCTCAAGCATTGTACATAACACGGTTTCGTTTGTTGATTCATTAGTGGATATCGATGCCGTGAAGAAGAGGTTTGTGGACAGTTTCAAAGATGTGTTTGATTCGACAACATCATTTAAGGCCATGACCGGGCCCCCAATGGAAATACATCTTAAAGATATTGAGAACGCCAAGCCTGTCCATTTAACGACTGCTCGCCAGATCCCGATCTTTTGTGAATCTACAAAAAAAATCTTGAGAACATGTATGCCATGGGAATTACCGAAGATGCTGATGATCCTTCAGATTGGGTGTCTCCATTCCATGTTGTTCCCAAAGTTAATGGTGGTGTTTGTGTCGTTGTTGACTACAAAGGTCTCAATAAATATAAACAAAGACCTATCCATCCTTTTCCATCGCCTTCTGATGTCGAAGGTCGAAGAGTGCCGGTTCTATCTTCTTGGTCTTCCACACTTCAATGTCATTACCGATTATCGACCCCTTGTCTCAATTTGCAATGGAGCCTCTCTCGACGCCTTGGACAATCGTCGGCTGCAGAGAATTCTGAAAAAGCTAATGCCCTGTCTTTACTGTAATCTGGAAAAAAGGTAAACACCATTGCATTGCGGATGCATTAAGCCGTGCCCCCGTTTCTCAACCGGCTCAGGAGGAAGATGATCTCGATCTTCGTGTACAGAATATCCTTTGTTCCGATCCAACCTCCGAAACCGAGAAATACGATGATCTCGCCTTGGCCTTTATCCAAGATACTGCCCTGAATGATGGAGCTTATCAGGATATCATGTCGGCAATCAAGCACGGCAAAGATGATGATGATGATGATGATGATGATTTATTTCAGGAATATTTTTGTGTCTCTTCAGTTACATCATGAATATGGAGGTGTGGCCTTCAAATAACAAAGATATAACACAAAAAGACATACGTATATTCCTCAGATCCTGGATAAGCTATTGCTTGTTTTCACCAGGACCTGGGCACGAAATATGATATTGAATTGTGTTGCAGGTGCCATTTTGGAACACAATTGGAAACTATTTAATATAGTTAAATAGATATAAATAAATTTCCACAAACCCATCCTGCTCGCTCATTCATGAAGGATTGGGACAATATTTCGATTCAAGATGGTGCTATCACATCATTATACCTCGAGAAGCTCGTCAAGAAATTTTGACCCGCCTTCATTTTTCGCATCAAGGAATCACTCGAACTCGAACCCGTGCCCGCGAACTTTTCTCCTGGCGTGAATTACGTCAATCATACCAACCCAGTCAATGCAAAGAACCACTCCAAGCCTATCCAATGCCTACTCGTCCATTTCAGTCATCCAGTGCGGATCTTTTTGAATATGGAAGAAAACATTTTCTGGTCTATGTGAATCATTTCTCCAATTGGCCTTGCTTTGCGATGTTCAACAAGGTTCCAAATATACATCGGACGTTACAAAAGCTTTACGCGGAATTTTTGCGATTTTGGCATTCCAATCACTTTCAAAAGTGATGGGGGTCCACAATTCACCTCAAAAGAATTTCGTGATTTTTGCAAGTCTTTGTCCATCCGTGCTAAAAACTCCTCGCCACACTACGCCCAATCTAACGGTCATGCTGAGGCCACTGTAAAGTCAGTCAAGGCCCTTGTTAAGCGATATTTGAGCAAAGGTCGTCTTGACATCGAGGCTTTTGATTATGCAGTTTTGGAACTCAGGAATGTGCCTCTCCGTGACGGTAAATCGCTTGCCCAATGGCTATTTGGCCGACCAATCCGGACCCAAGTTCCAGCCCAAGACTCATTTTACTCGGCCATGCTTGAATCTGATGTGATCAATGGGCAAGAAAAGCGATTTCGTCAAACGAACAAGACAAAGAGGATTTATGATGAGTCATCTCGATCTTTACCACCACCGAAGACACCGGAGATAGGTAACTTGAAGATTCAGATCTCAGCAACGCACTTCAACCAGATAAACGGACGGAGCAGGCTCAAAAGAATATGAAGAAAAACGAAGGGGAAAGAAAAGCGAAGAAAAGGATCAGGAGACCAGGGGTGACCTCAGCGCTGTGAAGGAACCTCAGAGGAGGGGAGACAAGTATGGAGAGGATGAACAAACAAACAAAAATGGGAGATCACTGAGGAGTGCCTCTGGAATTGGGATCCCCAGACATGATTCACCCCCCTCCTAAAAATGTCGGAACTCAAAGTCCAATTTTTTAACAGCAGAAGCATGGCAGGGAAAACACACCAGCTGGCTGTTCTCCTTGCCAGGGAAAAGCCGGACTTGGTGATGATCACCGAGACCTGGCAAAGCAATTCAATCAGAGACAATGAGATTGCATGTCATGGCTATCAAATTGCTGCGAGACGGGACAGAAGGGATGGGAGGCGTGGAGGAGGCGTGGTCATTTCGAACAGGAACGCATTCCCTAGCACTCCCATTCGCAACACGGACGGAATCGAAGTCTGTGGAATAACGGCGCTTGGGATGCAATTACATTGTGCGTACCTGCCACCATATTCATCACCTACGGGGGAGGAAAATAAGGAAATGAACGAGTTCGTCTCAAATCTTGACCGAGAGGCCTGCGTGATTGGAGATTTCAACCATCCTGGCGTTGATTGGAAAAAATGTCCAGTTCATGCCAAAGAGGGGAGGATTTCTTGGAAGCTGTCCAGCTTGGAGGGTTTCACCAAGTCATTGAAGAAGCCACTCATGACCTTGGAAACATCCTTGACCTCGTCCTTGTGAATAATCCAGAGGTGGTGTTCAGAGTAGAGGTCAGACCTGACTTAGCAATCTCTGATCATCATCCCATCATTGTGTATCTGAGGAAACCTGCTCCAAGTCAAAGCCAAGGGAGGCCATCAGTCAGATGGACTGAGACCAGGATACAGCCGTTTTGTGACATGCTTCAGAGCATCCATTGGCAGAACTATCTGGCGAATATGGAAGCAGAGGTGACATGGAAAACCTTCCTCACTCTCCTGAGGCAGGGAATAGATCTGTTTGTTCCGAGGAGGGAAGTGAAATGCAAGAAGATGAAGCTTTCTCCTCCGTGGTGGACAAGGCAATTGCAAGACAAGATAAAGGAGAAGAACAAGGCATACACAAGGTACAAAAGGCAGTGTAACTTCATTAATTGGTGAACCTACAGGAATTTGAAGAGGGAAGCAAGATCACTTCTTCGGTCAACAATACGAATGTTTGAGGAAGCCATTGGAGAGGAGAAAAACTCCAAAAAATTGTTTCAGTATGTGAACTCAAAGAAGTTGTCTAGGAGTGACATTGGACCTCTGATTAATGGGGGAGGTGGCTTGGTCGAATCTGACTATGACATTGCAATCATGTTGGCAGCCCAATTCCAGGGACTCTTTGCTCCCAAGAATGCAGCATATCCCATTGAACAAACGCAGGCAATTCAATATGACTTTGAATATCTGACAACTTCCAGCGGAGAGGTCAGAGAGCTGCTACAATCCCTGAAACCCTCAAACTCAAGTGGACCAGATGGTATTCCCAACGTGCTTCTCAAACTCCTTGCACCGGCCTTGGCGTGGCCATTGGCCGTGATTTTCAACATATCGCTGCGCACCGCCGTGGTGCCATCGGACTGGAAAAGGGCCAAGATTACACCTGTATTCAAGAAGGGGTCTGGTTCCGAGCCCGGAAACTATAGGCCAATTTCCATTACGTCGACTTGCTGTCGGGTGATGGAACGAATTATCAAGAATCGGATGGTCAAGCATATTGAGGTCAATGGCGGCTTTGGGGAAGATCAACATGGATTTAGGTCCAGGAGGTCGTGTTTGACAAACCACCTTGAGTGCCTGGAGCATTTCGAGCTGGCCATGGACAATGGTCACAACATAGACATAGCGTACCTCGACTTCTCCAAAGCTTTTGACTTGGTCCCGCATGGAGCCGTCATTTCCAGACTGAGGGTTGTTGGAATTGGAGGTCAACTTACGAGGTGGCTCACCAACTGGCTTGATGGAAGGCTCCAGCGCGTTATAGTTGGTCGGGGCATCACACCGTGGGGTGAGGTCACTTCTGGAGTCCCTCAGGGAAGTGTTGTTGGCCCCATTCTCTTCTCGATATTTGTGGCGGGCCTCCAGGTTGACGGCACTATTTAGGATTTTAAAGAAAACCAACATTCGCTTCACGTAGATGGCTCTCACATGATTTAGCATGTCCTCAACACATCTTACTTGGGTGCCCTCTCTTGTTCTAAAAATTAACGACTCGCCATCTGAGCAAGCCTTCTTAAGGAAGCAAAGTTGAGCTTCAATCAAAGAGAAAAATGACAATCAGCGCCATCTTGAGGTAGAAACGGTTGTGGATGCTTCTGTTTAGTCTTTGGCCTTAATTTGTGATTACTCAGGTTTTGATTTTTGAGCACAATGATATCGTACCTGAGCTCTAGAAGATTCGAAATATGAATAGAAATCCACTTTAAGATGGAAGCTGCAATTTTGGCGACAAGTTTAAGTTGAGGATGGATCTGAAATCAAGAGAATTTTCCCCTGTTTTGGCACCATCTAGTGGCGATTTTTGTAGCTTTCAATTAAAATTCTTCATTAGACTCAAATTTGCAGATGACACAAAGCTGCAACAGGTAATAGCACGCAGAGGTGACACATCCCTGCTCCAAGGAGCCCTGGACACAGCCCAGCCCTGGGCTGCTAATAATGGTATGGAATTTACCTCTGACAAATGTAGAATTCTTCGCTTTGGAAAGAAGTCGGACAACCCCATCTACTATCTCAAGGGTGATCGAACCCAGGTGGTGTCCACCGAGGAAGACCTCGGAGTCACCTTTGACAGAGAACTCAAGTTCAATACCCACACAGCCAACATCTGTGCCAAAGCAAGCAGAATGTTGGGCCTGCTAAAGAGGACATTCGTCTCCAGGAACAAGGCCACCATGACCAAGCTATTTAAAACCTATGTGAGGCCAATTCTTGAGTACAACTCAATTGTTTGTAGGCCCCGAAACCTTAGCGATCGGATCAAGTTGGAGTAAGTACAAAGAAAATTCACCAGGCTCTATCGAGATCTCCGTGACAAGAGCAATGACGACAGACTCGAGATCTTGGGACTGGACCCCCTTGAACTAAGACGGGTGGGGGCGGATCTGATGATTATGTACAAACTAAAGAACCACCACTTGCATGCAAATGCAGTTTCAGAGGCCCTAGGCCTTATCTCCACATGCCCCCAACACTCTTATATCCTGAGAAGTAGAGACGAGGACCAAATGGCGCATGCTCCAGCAAGAAGAAACGTTCGACTCTATGGTTTTGTCGCGAGAACAATTCGATACTAGAATAAGCTTCCAAGACATGTCAAAGAGAGCGCAACAGTGTGCTCATTCAAGACCAATCTCAAAATCTGCCTAAGTACATTATTCAGGGACCTAGTATCATAATAACAAGCATTTGAATTGTCAACATCTTAATTTTATAATCTCTCTTTTTATAAAGCCTATACTAACATACACACAATTGTGTCTAGTGGCTGGAAATAAACTAAACTAAACTAAATTTTAAACTATCAGTTGGATCGTCCGTTTGGATTCAGAATACGGCAAATAACCTTTGGGATAATATGGGTGTTATAGAAGGAATTCGACAAATTGATCGTTCCTATATTGTCGTCGTTCCTGGAGGAGGGCGAGCATATGTTAGGAATCGAAGATATCTCAGACCGGTGGCAAAAATACATGAATCATCAGATCTATTCCAGAAATCCAAAAACATGCCTCAAGAAGAGTCTCTTCGAAGTAGCACCCGTTCAAGATTATCACCACAATGTTTTGGTTTCTGATTCTATTTTCAATTCTATGAGGGAGGGAATAGTAGGATAACGATATTCACTTCAAATTATCCCGCCTCTTTCTTTCCTGCTCTTCTATTGATTTCTGCTTTCCAATAATTTGTCATTGTTCCTAATCGGTTAGTTGGAATAAAGTTAAGTTCAGGATGACGTCTCGACATTCCTTTATGCAACAGTACTCAAACTAGTGATGGGAGGCAAACAAGAGCTTGGGCAAGCGGTCCGGTACAGTACCTTGGACTTGCCGAAACTTGGGTCTACTTGGGTGCCTGTACAAGTATTTTTCCCACCTTACAGGTTTGCCAAATTTGCTAGGAATGAAGACTAAACCTTCGGCATCAGAATTTCAATTAACCAGAAAGTTTCAGCGAAATAGGGCCCATGCCCTTGTTAGGATGGATTTTTAGATGAAAATACACAATTCAAAGCTTATGTATCGAGAAATGCAAAAGCTTTTGAGAATATTTCAAAAAAAAAAAAAGAGTTGGCATCTTATATTTTTTTCTAGCAACTCTGAGTGACCGAGCTTGTTCCCAAGTGTGACTGTTAAATCTCATTCTTGATTGGCCCGAAAAGTGTATTCATGTGTGGCTTAGAACGGAAACTAAAGAAAAAACATGGTTTTGCAAATGCTATCCAAATCAAAATATTTTTTGTTTCACTTCCACTGTTTATTGCTAAATTATTAAGGTCAAAAGATCATCGAAAATGCAACTTGACATTCTTTTCTTCTAAGTCACACTGCGAGTATCTTAACTCTTCAAAGAGCAACTGCCGGCAACTGCATCTTCCGATGTTCCTTGAGCTTGGGAAGTGTATTGGTGTATTGCCCAAGTAATGCTTGTCAACAACTTGTGCTTGGGGTGTTTGTGATGACTCATTACTTGCCCAAGTCACATCACTAACTCAAACACCATTCCCGGGTGGATTAAACGTTCCTCGAAGTGGAGCTTTAAAAGTGAAAATGCTCAGAAGTTACTCAAATCAGTGTTTGAAATGCTCGTTCTTGACATGATGTCGTGGAGTGCTGTGAACAATCCTGGTTTTTGCGACATCATCAACTGATCACGGCGTTTAATTGAGCTGGCCAAGTCATTTTTAAGTTCCAAAGTCATTTGAGACCAGTTTTAAGGTGAAGAGACAATGCCACATATGTTACCGAGTTCAGTTAATTAGGTCACGGGCCAAAAATTGATATAATGTCACTTAAAACTGGCTTAAAAACTTAATTGTTAGGCACACTTAGTTTAGTAATGATTCAAAATATTAGTGTAATCTATTTAGCCGTTCAATTTTCAATGGCTATTTTCGAACACAATTCTCGAAGGACACAATCGGACTTTTTTTCACCCAAATACGAAGAAGGGCTCAATAGATTGAGTTAATATTTCGGGTTCAAGCAATTATGAGACCATCTTAGGAATAGGTGATGAGAAAAATTCAGAAAATTGTTTTTAAGCAAGTTTTAAGTGACATTATATCAATTTTTGTCCCGTGACCTAATAAACCGACCTCAACTTCAAATGCAGGATTGTCTTCTCACTCCAAAACTGGTCTCAAATGTCTTTGGAACTTAAAAATGACTTCTCCACCTCAATGAAACGCCGTGTGATCAATCCCTCCTTTGAACTTGCGTCCCCGCAATATTATCGGGGACTTTTAGAGCCGGCCTTGACAAGCTAAAAGTCACTCTGAAGCGAAAACTTGATGAAGAAAATGTACCCTTTTTATGTTGTGGGACTTGACGGATGGTCTTACTTCCACCATTCCTACTTGGGCAACATGGTTCACTATATTCACAAATGGCGGAAGCAGAAGTTCT
This sequence comes from Tigriopus japonicus, assembly GCA_010645155.1. Lineage (NCBI taxonomy): Eukaryota > Metazoa > Arthropoda > Copepoda > Harpacticoida > Harpacticidae > Tigriopus > Tigriopus japonicus. The sequence goes on along the minus strand of JAAGOF010000209.1, from coordinate 359,467 downwards.
GTCTGCGTTGTCTCCCTTTTGAAGAACAACACACAGCTCTGAACAATTACAAAGAGCTTGAGTCCTCTTTAGCTCCTATCCTTGCGATCTCCTTGAAAAAGTGGTCTTCGCTTGTTCACATTTCAACTTGTTATCAAACATAAAATCTTTGATTGCCAAATCAAGAAGACTAGTGAGACATGCTGCTCACTCTACCGTACATCGTTTTACAAAGAGTTTTTCCAACAACAAGAAAAGCAAGTGAGCATCAAATGTAAAATGATTTTGATCCAAGATGGAACACCTCCAACATGATGTTAAAACGAGTTTTAAAGCTGAAGGAGGCCTTGGCAGCCACACTTCTTGCCACCAATTCATGTGAAGTAGAATTTTAGTTTCAGGATTGGATTTTGATGAAAAACATGGTGGGTATCCTAAAAGCGTTCTATGAAGCCACCACACTACTATCAAATTCGGATGCCAGTAACAGGTGTGTGATTCCAATGAAGAATGTTAATTGAAGGTTACAAAAATTGCCACTAGATGGAGCCAAAACAGGGGCAAAGTCCCTTGATTTCAGATCTATCCTCAACTTTGATTTGTTACCAAAACTGCAGCTTCCATCTTAAAATGGATTTCTCTTCATATTTCGAGTCTTTTCGAGCTCAGCTACGATATCAATGTGTTTAAAAAGTAAAAAGTCACACTGAGTAATCACAAATTGAGGCTAAATATTTACCAGAAGCACCCACAAATGTTTCTATCTCAAGATGGCGCTGATTGTCATTATTCTCTTTGATTGAAGCTCAACTTTGCTTCCTTCAGAGGGATTGCTCTGACGGCAGAGTTGTTCATTTTGAGAACAAGGGACACCCTAGTAGGATGTGTTAACGGTATGCTAAATCATGTAAGAGCCATCTAGGTGAAGCGAATGCTAGTTTTCTTTAAAATCCTAAATAGTCACGACCATCAATACAACAATATATTATTCTGACTATGGAGTAATAAAAATGAAAAAGGTCTGAAATCAGAAATGGAAAAAAGATTTGAGAAACTAGAAGAGAGTGAAGCTTGCGCCCTTGCCACACTTTTAGATCCTCGAAACAAAACGCACTTTTTTCGTGACAAATTTGCTCTTCGATCTGCGAAGATCTTGCATGGAGAAAAAAAAAGTTAGTTGAAAATTGCCAGCATGTTGATACAAATACATTTGAAACGCCTAGCCGACTAGTAGTTGTGGAGAGTGGATCCTCAAAACCAACTTCTATTCAAACTCTGATGCAAACTTTCATTAATGGTGGGGAACAGAACCAGAACGTGGCCTCGGAAGATCTAAGGGGAAAGGTGCAAGCTCTTATTGACAAGTACCTAAGTGATCCATTTCAAAAGAATTGTTTGGAATTCTGGGGAAAATTAGGATATTAGATTAAAATTAGAAATATAGGCGAAGTTGAAAAAAAAATTGTCAAATTGGCCAAAAAATACCTCACTCCTCCCCTACATCACCCGATGTTGAACACCCTTTCTTTACAGCCGGAGATATTCTCTCCAATGAGAGGAATCGATTTTTCCCCGAGAATTTGGAAATGCTTTTGTTCTGCCGCGAAAACTTACTAATTGTGAATTTTACATACTGATGATTCACAGAGCGCTTCGATAAATAGATTAATGTGCAAAAATTGATGATTTTGGCTCACAACAAGAGAATTATGTGATTGGTAAAATCTTTTGCTCTTAAAAATAAACTTTCCGCTTTTCACTCGGTAATTAATAAAAACCTTGCTGTGGCTTGGTAGGTTTCGGTTAACGCCTCTTTCGGCCGAAACTTTCGGTTTCGGTTAAGGGCCCTTTCAGTCCATCGCTAAAATATTGGTTTTCTGTCCTTGGTTCACAAAAATCAAAGTCAAAAACTCTTCTGGTTTTTACACAATTCATGACAAAATAATTGTTTTGAAAGTGAAAACTGATTGATTGGTGTTATGGTCAATTTGAAGCAATAAGATTTTTAGAAGTAATTGGCAATTTGCAATCAAAAATTCGTCAATTACATGGTCAAAATCGTAATTAATTACAATTACAACTACTTGACCCAAAAGAGTTATTGATTATAATTAGGTGTAATTGTAATTGAAATTACATAATTGTAATTACAATTACAATTACCCCCAGCCCTGGACACGTCAGCATTGGACAGATTTGAAGCGGAAGGCTGGTAGTAATGACTGCCATTATGATAAATGTTTTGAATCTGTTACTACGTATTTACCTGGTAATCATTTACCTGGATCACAGAGAGATCGGAGCATTTTTTTTAAATTCCTGTACCACTCAAAATTGACATCCTTTTTTTAGATTTTTTATCTCATGTCTTCGAGCTTTCTCGAAATCAACAAAACATAGAAATTGCCTTAGTGTGGCCAAATGCAGACTAGTTATGCGACATTCAAGTTTTCCGAAAGATTTCCACTTTATGAAATGATCTTTTGGTAACCCGAAAAGTTTAGGAAATAAAGACCTAGTTTTACCCAAGTGTTCACTTTTTGTTTTGCTTAATCATGGACACTGTTGGTTAGCTCCAACTTTCTGTATTGGATTACAGAAATGTTTTGAATCTGTTACTACGTAGTCAGACTGAATTCTTAGTCAGTCATGATGGTCTACGTAGAAAACAAAATGAGGACGTCTGCTTTACTCCGGATTTTTCCATCAAAATGTTGGTAACAAAAACTTGTCCATGGTCTTCAAAATAAAGCTTACCACTGATCCAACTCATTCCACCTGTTGAGATCAATTTAGAGTCAATTGGCAGTTTGTTGGTGGGCCACAAAATGAAGTTTATAAGGACTTAGTAAAAGAAACTTCAGACCACGCTCTTAAGTGATGTGACATCACGGTTTTATTGACCTCATGATGCAAAGGAAGCCGTGGGATGCCAAGAAATGGGTTCATACAGCTCGTACCCTTCCTTTTGTCCATGTTTCATCGATTAAAGTAATGGACTATCATATTTAAATGAGGAAGTTGGCCAAAGACTCTTGAGTCCTTGCTTTCTACAGTTCCAAAGCCATTACTGACTACCCAAGTACCAATGTGTGTTCTACAAGTTCGTCAATATATTCACCAAGAGCCAACAATCAACCCAGCTTAAGCCAATCTTGACAATTTTGGGTTTCAATTTGCTACAATTTTCTTTTATGGACAATAAACACATTGTCTGTTGCGCGATAAAACACTTTTTGTTCCTACTTTTCCTCTTATTTGGTACAAGAACTTTTGCAATATTACATTGACACATGCTCTTTATGCTAAAATCGGCATTTTTTATTCTCGAGTGTTCAAAATGCTTGGCATTGGCATATGTCCATTTTCAAATGTTAGACTCCAGATTATTTGTCCAGTTCAGGGTTGCCAATTTGTATCGATCAGAGTTCAAAGTTAGGCTAGGGTCAGATAATAAAAGATGATCATTTCAATGCTTTAGCAATTTCGGGAATTTGAGTTTTCATATACCCAGAACGTTTTTTTCGCTTTTTTGGGCCAAAAATGAACCGGTTAAACTCAAATAACTCAGCGGCTGAGTAACATATTTTCAAACAATTTCGATTCGAAAGGTATTTAAATCTGCTCTAAAAGTGTACTGACTTGATTTCCAAAAATTTATTTATGTAATAGGTCTTTAGGTATATAACTTTTAATCTAGACCTGACTTAAAGAAACTCGGAAAATCAAAGTTGTTCCTCTTGGTTTTCTGAGTCTGAATTATATTTCATAGTGTTTGGTATTTTTTTTTGGGGGGGGGGCGGCGGATTTTTTTTATACCGCTACAAGGAATGGGATTGATTCCCTGTAAAGAGAGATAATAATTAATATAATTTATAAAATTACCGTTTTCATGACATTTGATCTACCAATGAGTTACTGTTGGCAGATCTGTTCAACCCTTGAATAATGGGTTGGTCAGGAATAGTATTTAAGAATTTGTCCAATCCTGCCTTAAATGCTGTTATAGGATCAGCTCCTACATATTCCCGACGAAGACTATTGGGTAACAAATTGAACAATGAAGGATCCCGATAAAGAAGAGAGGAGCACTTCATTGATCAAACTAGCCTGGATTCCCTTGGATTTGGAGGTGCTCTCAAAAGGCAAGTAAAACCTCTACGATCACTACAACTGATCTCAAATCCTGGGTTAGGACAGAGACCATCAACGCTCTTGAAAACGTACAGTATCAGAAACCTTTCATACCTTCTCTCAGTACTGTACAGCCCTAACTTCTGGAGCCTCTCCCAATACGAGAGCTCTCTCATTCCTGTGATGTTCCTAGTAAAACATCTTTGGACCTGCTCGACCTTTTGCAAACCTGCTGAACTCATTGGAGCCCAAACGGGTGAGGCATATTCAAGATGCGGTTGAACAATCGACTTTTACAGAGTTAGCATCGTAATACTATCTCTGGACTTGAAAGTGCGATAGATCCAGCCGCACGTTTGAAATGCCTACCCCACTTTCAACTGGATATGCTCATTAAACTTTCCATTATCTTGGACGACAACTCCTAAATCCCTCATGGACGATACCTGCTCAATATCGCAACCTCCATTGTCTTTGAGCGGAACATCTAATTTTGACGCCCCTAGAAATACTAAAAGGCAGAGATTGGCATTCAAATCTATGATTGCCTGACCCGGCACAGACTGTCTGTGACGTCATTCATCATGCGGGAAGCCAAAGTTCATGATTTAAGGAACCTTTTCTTCTACGAAATACATCTAAACTATTTCGCTCATTTGATAGGGCAGTTTGGTTATTGAAAGTCCTAAAGTCTGCTGGAAATGTGTCTAAGGTCTTTATCCGATATGAAAAAAGTGAATTTCAATTATTGTGGAGTTTTAACAAGGGCCAATTAATGTCACACGATCGGGTGATTGACAACAAAATCTTAGTGATGTGGAATCTGGGCTTGCGCAAGTTTCTTTACGGGAGGTTGCAAGGTAGGGTTACTGCTTGCAGAATGGGTGCTTTGCTCTTGTATATGAGCAAACACGAATGTGAGTTTGATTTGCAACCCTGCTCAGAACTCACGAAAGTCAGGGATGCCTTGCCTTTTGGTGATCCTTAAAGAAAAAACAGGTTTATGAAGACTGGTAGATGGAGGGGAATATGATTTCACATCGGTAAATTGGCAACCCCGGCACCAAGTCAGATCACTACAAAATCAACAAAGCAGAAGCACTCTGGTTTGTTATTGAACTTTGTTAGAATTAGCTGAATGTTCAACTGAATGCTATTGACCAATCACCAGCGTGAATCATCGGCACCGTGTGTTAGCCTACGACGGCCAGTCTCTAGTAAGGGTCGCTAGACGCCCCTATTGGAGAGGAGCAATAAAGAGAATTTGATATAACACAAACTTGACTTATTTTTTTCAGTACCGTGTCATGTGACCCAATTATTACCCTCCCAGTGGGTGTTTATTCAACACAAAAGGAAAAAGTTTTGTCAGCTTCAGTAAAGGCTCTCCTGAGATAAAAGCTTCATTGAGATTGTGGCATTGTTTGAAAAGTTCTGTTGCAATTCTGTTTTATCACTTTGCATGCATTATTTCTTAGTGTTAATAAAAGAAGCCGTTCACTTTGCACCAATGCATATCGGTCATTCACTCTCTTTGTTTTTAGCTTCTATATAAGGAGAAGATTTTCAAACTCAATCATCAAAGGCAGTTTTGATTTGATTGAAAATCTAGGGTGAAAAAACATGTTACAATTGGTAATATGCGTCCTCCTCTTCTGTCAGGGACGCTTAATTCGTTGCCAAGATGTTGCCTTGGTAATATCGGCATCAACTTCGGAAGAGTGGGACAAAGGACAATTTGAACGACAGATCAATGTGACAACAACTGCCAACATTACCACACCCACTGCCAACATTACCACACCCATTGCCAACATCACCACACCCATTGCCAATGTCACCACATCCAGTCCTAACATTACCACGCCCATTGTCAACATCACAACTACTTCTACTCCCCTTACCAAGTGCGGCCAGAACTTTTTGCTTCCTGGTCAGGGCTGTTGTAGACATTCCATAGTCTTCAACCCCAATGCGTTTGTTTGTTGTGGTAACGTTTATCTGGTACCAATTAAAGCACCTGACAGTTTGGAATGTTGCGTCAGCCAGATCGGATTCCAAATCATTCGACATCCAGTTCTCTTCAACCCCAACGATGAAATCTGTTGTCTCGGTGAAATCAAGCCCAAGCTTGATAATGACCGGTGTTGTGGAAATGTTCCAATGAACACAGCCACGGAGGTGTGTTGTAAAAACAGAGTCTTTTTGAAGACTGACATGAGTGCCCAGAAAATTCGTCGTTGCTCTTTGAGATAATTTCATGATGGCACAATTACTTAATACCAACTAAAGATGAAATCAAGGCAATGGAGATGAATTCTAGTACTGTACTGCTAATTCGTTGAATCAATTCTAAAATCATATATGTTAATAAAGAATATATAAAAATCACTGTACTTTGGCTTTAGCTTCTTTTTTGAGATTAAGCCAAAGGGAATCCGGAGATAATCGTAAAATAAATTCGTTGTAGTTTCCCAAATGTTCAGTTGAGGTTCTTTTGCACTTGAACAGAGCGTAAAAATAACATCTTCATCATTTTTAATGTTGAAAAATTTTCCACCTTATTTTTTAGCAAAAGTCTCTGGGTTTATTTGCACGAGGGGCAAATCAAACGTTCTGAGGCCTTCCTGACAAAACATAAATGTCGTTTTGCAACTACGGGCCTTCTGGGTCACTATGAAATAAAGGTATTAAGGAATATAATTACAACATGTAAAATGTATCTTAATGACGTGTTTACAAATTTAACTTTTCAAAACTTGATGGCAACTTACCCACATGCACCATATCCGCGTGATATATTTGATTTTTTGCTACTGTTACAAGGAATGCGATTGGTCCAACGTTGGTCCAACGGAGATCCACGGGTTACATTACTCAATCGGATTGAAGGTCCAGGTCTGAGTATTGGAGTGATCCACTTTGAAGGTGCATTTTTTCACTGATGCACTTCCCAGGTCCTTTGGCACGGCTTCCTGGGTTCCCGACTCCAATCGTTGACTATCTCTGTCCTTATCCACACAGGTCCCACTCTTCAGGCACTTCTACAAACTTCAATGTTCCGGGCAACAACAACACAGCTCTGCCAGAGGAGATGATTCTTGATCAAGAGATCAGAAATGATGACTTTCTTTTGGAATGCTCGATTTTTTTCCATTTTTTTTTGGATTATGGGTGCTAGGGTCGGAGGGTTGAGCCTCACCCGGCCAGCGAAGCCAGCCATCACATCATCCAGTTTTTTCGATAAGCAATTTCAAGTCCGGTATCAGAATGGTTCTCCGTCTGTGGGGGTGGAATAGCGTCTAAAAGTTTCCTTGAGAAAGGTCGGGGAGGAGAATCGAACCTGCGACCTTTCTCACTACAGGAAACTGCGCTAACCACGACACCACGTCCCATCCCATTTGGATGGCTATCCTTGTCGAGTCCTCGGTTTTGACTGGCTTCTTCTTCGTGGATGATTCCATTTCACACCCAACGGTTGAAGACTCCCATGAATGATGGTGGCTGGCTTTGATCCTCTTTGTGACCAATCTGAATGTTTGGTTTTCCTCTTCACTTTGATCCTTGTTCGGCCGATCATCATGCCTTATCATTTTCCGTCTTATCCTCTTGGGAGTCCACAGTTGCGTCTATGAACAAGCCTCTTTCGGGTTATAGGAAGAAATGTTGATGCCAATTTCCACAAGATCTTCGCAATTTACCGCTACAAATAGTTCCCCCTTCTACATTCATATTTTCTGGTTACAATTAAAATCAAATGACCAACTGGCCAGAAAGGGGACGGAACATACTCCCCACGTTGGCCTTATGCAATAAGCCAATACAGGGTGCGCCACTTAAAATCGGACATGAAGAATTGCTAATTAAAGGGAACTGAGTGGTCGAATCAAAAAGCCTTTGCTACAAATGTTATTGATTGCAACAATATTTAACGGATCTATTACTAAGTTATTCGACATTGAGGCCCTTGCTTTTAACCACGGTCTCGAATAGTGTTTAACGAAAGCTTTTGCATCAGCAAGTTCGAGCCTTCGAGCTTGGAAAAACAATTGCACGAACGTCCGAACGCACTCGAGCTTATGGCTAGATCGCCTAGTACAAAATGGAAAATATTGCAAACAGATGCACATGATGCAGTTTACATGCTCAGCGGCCAACGTTAGGCTATTGTGAAAGTAAGTAACCGAACTTTGGCCAAATTTTGATTAAATCAAGTTTGGCCGTGATGGCAAAACTGATCAGAGGGGTCCGGTAATGACCCTTATTACGATTTGAAGCCAAAAAAACAGGGGTGTTAAAAAAATCGCCTGAAATTGGAATTTGCGCCGATTCTTTTTCTTCTGTAGTTCACGGGCCATGCATGCACCATGCATTGAAATTTGTAAGCTTGTAAGCTTCCTGACGCTCATAGACAAGGGGGAACATACAGAAATATGGTTTCCGTGCGTGTCTGAACTTGAATTCCGTGAAGGCTTGATGCTCGCGAGCCCAAGCTTCGAACGGTTCGTGCATTGAGCAACATTGAAAGGCCGAACCGTTCACTCGAGCTTCTGCACGGGCTTTCGAGCCAGAAACACTAGTCTCGAATCTCCTCTCTGCAGATGGGCAAATGATCCGCACTTGCTCTGCTGGAATCCATGCAACCTAGGAACCCACATTTTTTTAACCTTTACTTCCCACCTTCTTCTCCAGAATGGCCTAAATACAGTAGGAGAGTTCTTGGATTAAGATCTGGTTAATGTCGCTTCAAGAAGCCTTGAATCTATGCTCCTCACGGACAAACCTTGCTTGAACAATGTCAAGATCTTTTTACGAGCGTCTTTCTTGGTTGCAATTTTTATGCTGAAACAGCTAGAGTCTCCAATTCCCTCAAAATAATAAGTGATTGGCCTTTGAGCTGGATTTGGGGGGCATTGCTGGCCTTTATCAAACCTCTGTCCGATTTTAAGTGGCGCTCCCTGTACATATCAATTCCTCAGAGGAGACCAGAAAAAAGGGGAGAGAAAAAAAAAACATTATGACTAAGGCCCGGAAATATTTTTTTAAATATAAAATGTTTTAAAAATATTTCTCCACTTTTCCTCGATTTTTTAAATATTTTGGCTATTTCAAGGATAAAATAAATATTTTCTCGAATATTCTAGTCAAGAAAAATATTTCGGGCTAAATTGAGGAAAACAAATGAATGACCAATGGTCAATAGAGCCTTCCCAAAATGAACCCAAAATATAAAAATCTCTACAAAATGGCATTTGTACTAAGATTGGACATTCACAATCAAAACTACTGTCATATACGAATAAGCTGTGCCATTTATTAAGGCAAATTGAAAATTGTTTTGCTTAAATCAATTACATGTCAAGTTTACCCCCCAAAACGCCCAAATGCATCAAATTAACCAGAAACAAATTTGGAAAATCGGTAAACTCAGACAAAAATACCAAATAATGGCCTTGTAAAAAGATATTTCTTAAATATCCGGCCTTTTCCAAATATTTTGGGCTTTTGAATAAAATATATATTGGATATTTTGTCGCTTTTTTGCAAATATTTCTCCGGGCCCAAAGGGGACGGAACACCATTTGAAAACGGGCCACTCGCAAAGCTTGAGTTTGAACTCACTCAACTTGGATAACAAAGCCTTAAATAATCCAAAAAGAGCTTCAAAAACATTTCTCCGTGGATAGTTATGGTAAAATCGGCAGGTTAACTGACTGTCACTTTCAGAAATATTTCTCTTGCTCATTTTTATGTCCAAATGAATTGAAATTGCATTTACAGAACAACAATTATATTGTAACTTAGTGATGGACCAAAAGGAATAGAAATCGAAGGTTTTGATCGAGAGGTAAAAATACATACAAAAAACACTCTTAAGATCCTGATAAAATCCCACAAGTATGTGATTTAATGCCTGTGAATTGAACTATCAAATTCATTGAGCACCTAAGTATAAGTTGGGAGAAGCAAAGCTTAGACAGGAGGTCACATGCCCCAAAAACAAATTATGTTTTTCAAAAAATTTGCCTTCCAGGAATATGTTTGTTTGGGTAAGTTTCAACTAGTCACTGATGATAAACGGCCCTTGCTGCCCACAATGAAATTTCATGACCGGCGTGCTCTGGTGTCTCCACTCTAGAACTCTGTGTTCCGAACCCTATTCCCGCCAAAATAAGTGTGGCGAAATCAAACAAAAAGCTGAAAAGGCAAGAATCAAATGATGAAACAAAAAGACATACAGTTTAGTCCATAATTCATGTGATGAAAGGTGAAGAATATTATATTACACTACATTATGTGCCCTTGTGTAAAACCTTAAACTCTTAAGCGTTCAATAATGCAATGATGATAATAGCACTTTTTAAAATCTGAAATTTTGGTTGCTTTTCATAGTATACCTAATATGACGTCACTAGTAATTTGAGCCATTGGCAGTACCATCTTTAAGGTTAGTTATGCCAATATAGAACTTTTTAATCAACTTATTTCGGTTTCGGTTAATCCAGACGACACTTTCAGTTTTGGTTAGATCATACATTTGATACATTTGAAGGTGGCTTAGCACCACCAATTGACAATTTACTTCGGCAAAACTTGCTGTCTTTCTATCTTTGTTTTTATAGTGGATAAAATGGTTGATCAAATCGAGTGTTTACTATTGACATTCTCCAAGATATGGATAATTCGATTATTTAAAAAAAAATTCAATAGAAGAAACCTCAATCAGTGGATTGGCCAGGAAATTGAATTAAAATACCCAAACACACCTTGTAATATCCAAATCCACAAACCCAAATGGCAGACACCCAACTTTGATTTTGTACGCAAAAAAAACCACAATGATAGATAGCAATTTTTGGAAAACAAGTCTTTGCATTTTCAGCTTACATTACGTTGATTTGCTATCAAATAAGAGTCTTTGAGTGGAACATCTAATTTTGACGCACCATACGTCATTGTGCGGAATTTCATCCCGTTTAAAGCCCTGCTGCTCCTTGCAACCCAAGAGTAGACCTTCTCCAAGTCCTCAAAAAACATTTTGAGACCTGACCATTCCTTCCTCAAACTAATTTTGTACCATCAGCGTATGAAGAAATACTGGCTTTTGTTCTAAACTTCTGGAGAGGAGCAATGAAAAGGATGAGCAGGAGCAGACCTAAATATGAACCTTGTGGTACACCTGAATGGAAATCACATATGCCACAGAATGATCCTTCAACCTTAACCATTTGCTTCCTTTCACTCATGAATCTACCAAGGCAATTCAGGACCTTACCCTTTGATCCCAAAGTCTTTGAGGTTTGATGTGTCAAATACAACAATAAAAACTAGTATTTTGTTATTCATTTAAGTTTTCATTTATTCATGTAAGTATTTCATTATTTACTCAAGCATTTATTTATTCATTTAAGTATTTTTAATAATTTTATTTATTTACTTTTTATGCATTTATTTATTTACTTATTTTTTCATTTACGCATTTTTGTATTTATTAATGCATTTATATTTTCATATATTTATATTTTGAAATTTAATCTATGAATCTAAATATTCAGTAGCTGAAGAAAAATGCTCAAAGTATCCTTTTTATCCAATCTTGAATATTCTTTGATGTGTCAGTGCTTACTTTTGCTCCATGAAAGTGCTTGGTCAAATGCCATGACTTTCAATGTCGTTATTCAATGTCAGAATATCAGAAGATATTTTCTTATGGTGCGCATTTTGAATTAGGTCTACTTGCTATATTAAATCCCTTAAAACCACAAAAACACTAATCAATATAGTTATATGAGCTAATCTAAAATCTACTTATCAGCAAAATATCTTTATCATGATACTCTGACATTAAAAAATGACATTACACGTCTTGAAAGACTTTCATAGAGCAAAGTTATGCACTAAAATATCAAAGAATTTTCAAAAATGGCCAAAATGGATACTTTAAACATCAAATTCTTCAAATATTGAATACTTAGATTCATTGATTAAACTTCACTAACTGTGTATTCTTATCGAGGTCCACATTTTTTAAAAAATCGTCGGCACAATTGGACAACTGCTACTGGTCAAAAATTTTGCTTCTTAGGTTTGAACGCCCGCAAGAGGTCGCATCTCACGATTTCACTCACATTTGTGACCAATACTTCGATTGCTTGTAGCTTTGCAGAACAACTGTGATAAAATTCAGACAAAAAGCAAAAAAAGCCTTCAAAGAACAACTTTTTTTCTGCCCTTTTGGGTTTGGGTGAAAATTCTGCACATGCCTTGTTTCTTGTATCTATGAAAAATACTGTATGTAATTCTTTCTAGTTTGAGACAAGCATTTCTAAATTTGATTGCGTTGATTAATATTGACGCTGATTCGATGTTCGATCAAACGTTTTGGCTCCCTGTTTATTTTATGTCTTTTGATTTCCCGCTAATTTCATTTGGCGATCAAAAAAACACTATATTTTGCTTGGCGGTCATTTGATTCGCTCTCAAGGACACCTTAAATTGGATCTGCCATTACTACCTATAAACACCAAGTGTGTTTTATATTTACAATTGAACAAGTGAAGTGCAACTTAGTATGAAAATTATAGATCACTGAATACGATTTGAAAGATGATTTGTGCTCATCAAAATCAAATTGAATCGAAGGATTTCGATTCTTTCCATTGAAAATTCCAGGAACTTCTTCTTTAACGTGGAGTTCCGAGGTGTCTTCAAATATTTATGCTAGAACTGAACCTATCCAAGAGGTAAGAAAAAAACAGCCAAAAAAGTTCATTATTTGTGACTTGTTTTTTGGCAGTTATTGCATTGTTTGGAGGATCGTCTCGAAATGGTTCCTAGATTTGGACTAAACATGTTTTCCTTCAGGATTGAACCTTCTTTTCTCGCTTTATGTGGAAGGCGACAAGGGGTCTGAATGCCTCTCATTGCTCCTAATCATTAAAGTGAGCTCCAGGGTTGCTACAGATTAGATCTAGTGGTTCCAAATACCTCAGTAAGTATAGGAGCTCTCCCAAGTCCTCGGGTTCAAAGGACGTAATTCTTGTTCCAATTCAAGATTACAATTTGCTCGAAATGGATGGGACCTTTGGCAGCCCTCAAATGGCAAGGCCGTTGTGCCCTGTTTACCCCTCCCTAGAAGTACTATACCTACACTGTAGCCAGTAAAGACCGTTTCTCAAGGCTGCTGAGATGGAGAAAGAGAAGGCTCTTTTGCTTCGGTTCAAAGTGGAACGAAAGACCAAACGAAAAGAAAGAGAAAGAGAGGAGGAAGAAATGAAGTTCAGTCAAGGAGTGCTTCTCTCCAACATGCCGCTTGCCACCATGCAGTGCTGTATGGCCCCTGAATGTCTTCCGATCTGGGAGATGAGTCATACCGTCATAGATATGGACAAAATATTGACAGGAGGAGCAAAGATAATCTGAACTAAACTTAAACTTAAACCTAACCTAACCTAACCTAACCTAACCTAACCTAACCTAAACATACCTAAAAATATAGAAAAACAAACATTTACTGAAAAACGTTTGAAACAAAAACCCTCATGGAGGCGCGAACCCCAACTCGCTGTGCAGTAAGCACGAGTGCTAGCTCTGAGCCACCACGATCTGTTGTTACTGAGAGGGGTATTTGTGGTTTATCTAGTGCTGCAGATGAGTCGCCTCCCAGATCGGAAGTTAGTTAGGGCCGATAGCAGTGCTGTCCCATTACAACGCCTTTTCAGTCTTCACATGGGCAATGGTTGTGTGGTTGGTTGGGTGGCTGGTTGGTTGGTTGGTTAGGGCGAGGCTAGGAACTTGGAATAAACGTCCGAGAAAGAAGAAGAACCACCACCAAGGCCTTGACAGAGAGCCAAATAGTTGTCTCCCTTCCTCTCACTCAGCAATTCCCTTTCGCCACAGGCCTTTTTGTTCTTCTTCGCCTCTCAGGAAACTCATCAGCTGACTTCAAACAGATAATTTTACTTGGAGAGTTGGCATTTCTTTACATCATGCGTGAGTTCTTTTCAACTTTTATTTAGACTTTAAATTTATTTACAGAATTTAATTTACCATTTTTGAACATTGCGTTTTGCCTTACTTTACCAAGAAATACAGGAAAGTGTTTTGTTTCAATCTTGTTGGGCCATCATGAAACAACTATTGTAAGAACTGCTGAAAAAGAAAGCAAAAAGTCAAGGTCCTGTGTCACTAGACTTTGATTCCAGCACAATATCCACGCTGAGTGTCTGGAGGATATCAAATAACAATAAATGCATGAATAGGTGCAATGGTTGAACTGCTATTTTACCTTCAACATCATGGAGAGCTATTTTGAATTGTTGTCTATGGCACTAAGAGCCAAAGGACCTTCAACAACAGGAGGGGCCTTCTGGCCTTTGGCTTCGCTCTGTTCTTGATCCCAAAGGAGCGCGGGTCCCTGCATTCAAAGGAAAAAGGTGACCAAAAGTTGGAGTTTCCTCAAAAATACTACATTTTACAAAAAAAAAAAACACTATTTCTTAGATTAGTGATTGTTGAAGAACAATTTGGGAAAATTTCCGATTAGTGATTAGCTCGTTCCGCTAGATTTCAAGCTAAGGCTCATTCGGTTCATCAATGTTTTGCACCTTTTATAAATTGTCTGGATTGACAACAAATAAACTAGGTATATCATATCATAATAAGATTTTTACAACTCATTGTCTTTTGCTTGCTTGCCAAAACATACATTTTTATTAACATAATTAGGTGTTGTGTTGGTTACATGACACTCGACCGAGATTTTTGCAACACAGCATGAAGCAGAGCGATTTTACTCAATTGCAACATAAAAAGGCAATTAACATTTCTTGAAAAGTCAATCAAATGTTTCTTTATTGATAAAATGAAAAGTTAATCACTGCTTTAATTACTGGGGCGAAGATTCTGTTCACGGTAAGATAAAGTAGAAAAGTGAATTCCAAATAGAAAATGACATGAATATTTCCAAAAAATTAGGCTTTATACCAAATAGGAGCAAAGTTGAATGTAAAGTAACTCGATATTAAAATAACTATAATTTACGTATTCTACGTAAACAAAAAGTATCGTCTTGAAATTGTGAAAAATAAGTTGTTACCGAATGAGAATCCATATCCAAATGTATCTGTGCTTGACATTATCAAAGGATTAACGCGTCTAAACCCGAACCTATTCACAGTTGAAATGTATAGATCCCATGTCTCTTCCCCATTTTCCCTCAAATACATGAGTTTTAAAAGGCAAGTTTATCTTAAAGTCACCTACAATATGGAGTCACCCTTGGAATGGAGCGCTTGGAAGCTAGAAAGAGCCCAGAAACTGCTAGACGTGCGAGTGTTAGTGTACGAGTGTATCTGTAGAGTATGGAACACTGTTGGAACACTGGAACTGCAGTAGTGTCTTCTGTTGTGCAGGAGTGAAAAGAGCAGCAAATCTCCAGGATTAGTTCCCGCTCAAACCTTGCAACAATTTCCCTTCAAACTGGTTCAGATTTGTTATGTGCAGTGTGACGAGATTTTAAATGTTCAAACAGCCGTGTTTCCTCATAAAAGAACCAGTATATTTGTAAGTGCCACGAAGATTTATGCATAAAACAGTTTGCAGGGCTCGTAATGTTGGGTCTAAAATATTAGGCATGACCTTAATAGTCCTTTATGGGCGAAATGGGTACAAGTTGATGAAAGCCGCTCACATCATTACACATTGATATTCCCATCATTTATTACTCCAACGATTGCACAACCAACGAAATGAAAAGGACAGAGTGATTCAGGATCGCAAAAACAACTTGATTGTCCAAACTTTATTGTACGGATTTTCAAATCAAATTCCTTCAAACGACGGATTTGCAGATAACGACACATAAATATCTGAATTTTTTGAGCTTGAAACTTGAAAGAGAGGTGTTCCCTTTTTAAGGAACAGATTAGAGTTCACACTTTTTTCTTCGCACAATGAACTCGTACTTTGGCACTCGTGTATTCCTTTTTGCAAGGAACGGCAAAGCAGATTCAGATTGATAGATATATGAATATATAAATACCTATGCCTGAACAGAGGTTGATTCAGGACATAAATTCCTTTGATTCAAGAATAACTCTTGATTTAGGTAAAAACTTTATTCTAACGAGTGAATATTCTTGTATTCAAATTTGATTATTGCTCTAAAACAGGTTCTTTCTTTGTGTTATTGATTACTATCAAAACGGTCTTTTAACGAACAGCTGACCGAAAGATCGCTGTACTAATATAGCTCCCAAAATTGAACCCTGACACAAAAGTTTGACCCATTTTCGAACTTCTCAATATTTACAGGGCGCGTACGAACAGAAATTTTGTGTCACAAAGATCAAAGGTTGCTCGGGTTTTCCATTTCGCTTGTTGCGCTTAAAGGAGTCTATAGTTTTTAACATTTCTACAAATTTTGATCCATCAATTGGACGGTGTTGACAGATAAGAAAAATTATTTCGAGAAAATACCTTCACATTCCCAAAAAGGGAAAAAACACTTTTCCTTTCACATGTGGCTGTTGCATAGTTTGAAAGAATTTTCAATCAGTTAAAATGCTTTTGAGTGTAGCGTTTGGAAAAGAAGAGACTTAAAATGTGCAATAATATTGAGATCGTTCTTAAAGATGTTAACTTAAAATTATCGCTGGTGAAAGAAAGTTATCTTTTAAAAGACAAATTCAAACAAAAAAGGTTCTCACAATCTCGTGGGGGCATTAATTACCATTACAATATTTAACTACATTAGGAACAAATCACAGCAACTTTGATAGCGATAACCCTGTCATCAATACCAAGCCAAATCGCAGAGAGGAAACCCACAAAACTTCTCCGTCACCCTGTTTGTTTTCCAAATGAGAATGTTCTCTATGCCAGATGTTTTCCCCTTGATGATTCTCCAAATGTACGGTACACAAAGAGATCTCCTACTACATACACTGCTCGGATATAGTGCAACCGAAGGTAGAGTGTTTTCCCTAGCTCTACCATGCGTATGTACGTAGATAGAAGATGTATTGGGTCGAGAAGCCCCTGTTATTATAGGCCCTGCAGAACCTTGGATGAAGATGGAACAAGTTTTAGTTTACCCTCAATACAACAACAGCCAACCAGACATGCCTTGATGAATGATTAATGCCTTCCCTTAATCTTCATTCCTCGTACCATTGAAAAGGAACTTACTTCTCATGGCTGGCAACAAGCAAGAAGAGGTTCTTGGCCGAATCTTGGGTAGAATGTTAGGATGTGTGCTAATGGGAACACGTCAGCTGAATTAGTTTCAAACTGCATCAAGACACAATACAACGGGGAGAGTACGTGGGATCAAATTTCTATCCAACATGCTCAAGGTTAAAAGTAGTATGAGCCAAAAAGCTTGTGGTTATTCCTTTCTTCTCCTTTTCACGCGTACGTTTTACTATTTGGGCAAGGAATGAGCTTAAATAGGTTCATTGTTCCAACAATGCAAGAGAACCCTTATAGGAGACTGGATTTGAACGCTATTTTATTATCTTATAATACATTTTTGACGTCCGACCGATTCCTGTTTCTTCTACGTATTTCTTACCGTTTTACAAGATCAATTTGTCTATTTGATGTTTGAAGATTTGGGTCTTAAGTTTTACGGGTTGAATTTCAATAAGCACTTTGACATCGATTTAGTGTCAGATAGGTTATTTTTAACTCATATGGCTCCATGGATTGATCAGGCACAAAGTTAGTTTTTCACACTTCATTCGATTTCACAATGCTTAAATTCAATAACAGACTTGTTATGATTGGTTCATGACATTTTGCTGCATTAAACAATAAACAAATACTTCTGTAATCGGTTAATCGTAGGCTTATGTGTTCCTCATTATGAGATGAGAATGCTACAAGTCAGATGCAATTGATGAATTTAAAAAACCTTTGCTTGGAGATTGATCTCGTTTCCTTTTTCACCACCGTGTTTCCAATGATGAAAAAATCTCTCCAGATTTAGTTGTTTTCAAAATAAACTTTCCAATTGTGCGTCTTCTAAGATTTTGAACACTTGTGTAAAGCTTCGGCTGCCATCTAAAACAATAAAAGCCGACTCAGATTGTTCCCACGTGTTACATAAAAGGTGTCAGGAAGAAAGGATGGATGTGGTTATGTAGTAGGAGCTGGATCGCGTGCAAAGGCATTATATTCTAACATATTCATCAGAAAAAGGACTCGAGAGAGAGAGGTGAAGGGTATTCTACAGTTGTCATGCGACCGACTTGATTCGACTCGGATAGCTAAGTAGTAGAGGTAGGCAAAACCCGGTGTCGGTGTTGAGGTGTCGATGCCGATTTTCAGGCTTTGGCGTCGGTGTTGACACCGGCTTTTGGTGTTGACCCAGAGGTTTCGATTTTTTCCAAACATAAGAAATTCATTACACAAGAACCTTTGCAACCAGTGTCATTCTCAGTGTCGAGTTTGGTGTCGATACCACTGTAGATGGCGGTGTCAACGTCAAACATCCCTAAGTAGGCAGCTTGGTAGTTATCGTGTCCTAAACTATTCATCACCGTTCATGAAGCTTGGCCAGATTGCCAAATGCCTTTGGCCTATGATGGGTGGAACTCCAAGGAACTTTTAACAACAACAACAACAACTTCTGCCAAACAAGTTCCAGTTTCCCTTCTAGTTTGGTCGTTCCAAAACAACTACTGGAACCCATATAATAGAACATGCAGAAAATCACTTCCTGATTTGGCCATTACCTTTTGGCCAGGGCAAATGAGAGGTCGGTCCTTTGTTGTTCCCACCCCTCGTTCACCGTGAATGAGGTTCTAGGGCCTGGAAATGGGACCACTGAAGGTTGGGAGCGGATGGATCTCATTAGTATTTTGGACACATTCTCGGCGGTTTTTTCTTCCCTTCGCGCTCTAAAAAAGGGGGAAATCTGGTTGTTGGAACGAGGATTCCAAGGGATTTCATTAGAATCACGGACATTCAAAGGGATTTGAGGCCAGGCCTTCATTTCGAGTCTAAATCATAATGGACCCAAACGTGGTTTGGAAAAAGCGACAAAAGTTCAGCTGTTTGCCTACTTCTAAGTACGTCTTTTTCTATTCTCGTGAGAATTGGCAGGTGTGCCACATCCGAAGTGTTGGGACCATTGGCAGTCCAATACATAGGTTTCAAATTTGACGGATTAGGATTGGGCTTGGAAAGCAACAAAAGTTTTTCTTACCAGCACAAACATGTGAGTGCTTTGCCACATCCCAAAACAGGAACATCTGGGGAAACTGAATGAACTTTCAAGAACAAAATTTTGTCGAATAATGTTTCCAAAAAAAAAAGATGTCCCAATTTGTTTGCTTTGGAACAATCTCCTTTTTGGATCTTATTAGTATTGTAAGTAACCTCCCATAAAGTTAAATGACGTCATAACGACAAGTATTGCAGCTGTTGCTTCAGGGTTTCCAAACATCAACCTTTTTCCATTCGTTAGCCCTTGTTCTTGTACAGGGTTGTGTAAGCAAAATTGGATGATAAGTCAATTTGTGGTACGAATAATTTTAACAGTAGTGGGGTTTTATGAATATTTTGCTCTTGTCTGAAATAATTCCAGCAATGATGGGCCTTCTAAAACGTGGTCAAATGAAGGACGTTTTTTGAGAGATGACCTAAAATGTGATTGTCATTCTCCATTACAAAATCTATCAATTCTACAACGTATCAATCAATTTTAAGAATGCCTTGCTTAAGTGTTTTTAATTAGATTCACTAATGGTATTATGGTCAAAGTCTATTTTTTTTTAGTGTTTATATTGGTTGAGGATTACCCTTTAAAATGTGATAGCCATATAATGTACGCCTCATTCCAAGACAAAAAACGGCAAAAAATCAACAATATACAGGGTCCCCTGCCAAGAAATATATAATTACTCGAAACACAATAATGGCAAACTAATATTGAAGAAATATCAGTTAAAGGAAACATCTTTAGGTATACTCGAAGCAAGTCTTGGTGAAATTGATTGACTTGCTTAGAAATTGTGATTTTGTATCCAATGGTAACTCTCCCACTCAAATTACGCACCCTCTTTTCTGAAAAATCATCCCAGCTGTGACTGTACATTACATAAGCTAAAAGTGACGGGATTGCTTAGACGAAGAAAACAGAATCGAAGGAAAACACCTCTACTTTTTCTGTTTTTTTTTACCAAACTGTCGCTTTGGCATCTTGTTTTGCCATAAATTACTGCTAAAATCTAGAGGACGTTAATTATGGACTACCCTGTAAGTACAAAAGCCGATACCTGGAGGGATCTATCAATATATTTTGGGAAAAATAGTTTAATTGGAAGCAAGCAAGTCAGTAACGAACATGCGTTTTCGTGTACGTGAGAGTACCTAAAACTTTCGTAACGACAACAAGATGAAGAGAAAGTTCCTCTCCATTCAAAATCAAATAGTTCTTCATTTCCAAGTTTCTTTATGCCAAAACTCTCAACAAAATTTCAGGTCAGTCAGGTTGAAAGTGCCGCTGTTTTGACCCTCGGTCCCATATCTGCAATCAACAAAGTGCGCCAAAACCAGGACCAAAGGCTCCTCAACCTTTCTTCCATCCAGCTTTACTTACTCGCCCGTTCTTCCTTGTGAATCCGTGATCCAAACTTTGGGCTATTTTTTCCAATTCAGACCGACATCTCCACCATCACACGCTTCATATCTGGTCCAAGGTTGTGGAACCATGATTTGCTTGGTTCCTTGATCGGTCGGATCCAGCCGATTTGCGATGATTGAAATCTTTGGTTGGTCGCTTATGAAGCTTCGTGCATCCACAGTTATCAAAAAGGCTGGCCATTGTGAGGCATCAAGGCCCTAAAAGTGTGCCCATATATGTTCCCAAAGACATCGAGGTTCCATGCACTTCTACCCCAATATAGTAACTTCAAACAATGAAACGAAGAACACGGTTCATCGAAGCGAAGGACTTGCACAGATTGAGCTCGATCCCTACAGATTCTGCGATGGCCTTTGGCTTGGGCCTTCCAACCGGGAGCAAGGCCCTTTAGATGGGGGAGAGAGATCAGAGGAAAGACAGCCTTGGCAAACAAGAAGCAAATCGTCAAACCCTGCCAGATTCAGGTATGCTCTCGGATCCAAGTTGGGTCAGCTATAACATCAAGACACATTTTATCCTAGCAAAGGGACAAAGGAAAAATATTGGCACCGTAAAAGCACGTGAAAGTACATAGGAAGTTAAGGAAAGGACCATATTTTGTGTAGAAATCTCGCAACCTTTTGATTAGGATTTGGATTACAAAAGCCCAAGAAGATTGTTATAACTTTTGTCAATAATGTCAATAATTGTCAATAAATTTTGTCAATATTGTTCTACGTAACACTCGAGATAGGCAGCAAATACCAATGGATGATATATTTGACCAAGATCGCTTTTTGATTGATTTTAAAACAAAACATGATTTTAATACCCCGTTAGCGACAATTCATTAACTTATTGACACTTTTTGGCGAGGCATAATGTCTTCAAACTTAATGGGTTTATTTAATGAGAGACTTTGAGTTTTATACATTTTGCTGCGTGATAGCGAATTGTGAAAAAACGAGACGAAATACTTTTGACTAAAATAAAATCGACAAAATTTTGCCCCAAGATATTTTTTTTTCTTGAAGTAAACCGGTTCTGTTGATCAGAATGATAAAATCTGTACGCAAGAGTTTTTGGAATCTCATGAAATCCTTGATGTTGTTTAGGAGCTTATTTTCTACGTTCTGTAAATGCTACAAATAATATTTTAGACCTAAAATAAGATTAGGTGCTGCAGTATGTTAAGCGAGCCAGTCCCTAAATTCCTTCCTTAAAAGTTTGTTCAAAGCCCAACGAAGAGAGCTAAATGACGTATGTTCCAAATTGTTCCGCATGACCTTTAATTTCTGAATGTTTCTCCGAAAATGACTCTTTTAATTAAGCTGAATTTAATTTGCCCAAAATGTTTTCTAGTTCCATTTTCTGTCCACGTCTACCAAGAATATCCCACGATTGACTTGCTGATATGGTGAACCCAAAACGAATTTGCAACAAATACCTTTGGGCTAAGGATTAGTATGTTTTATGGGAACAAAAGTTAAAAAAGACCTACAATATTCCGACAACTAAGATATGCACCTCAATCACACAAATGCTATTTGAGAAGATTCGATAGATATTCAAGAATAACATTTCTAAATATTTGGAATCTATCATACTATTTTGATTTTTTAAACTTGTCGCCTTGTCAAAAGATTCTTGAAATAATGGGAATAAATAAAGGTTGCTTCAAGTGACTGTTTTAATCATACCGTTGGCGGCAAAACAGGGCCGTTGGCTGTGATGAGTTGCTCAGCCCAATTTGGCAAATTCAAGGTTTTTTTCCCATTTAAGCGCCCAAACAATGATTCTAGATTCTTAGAAGCGATTTATATTTTACAACTTGATACCTCTGCTTACACCTGATTGATAATATTCTCAGTTTACTTGCTAGAAAATGAGACAGGTAAAATCATATAATAACAGAAAATAACATTAACTATTTCATTTCTCTGTATGGGCAACATTTTGAAATATTGATTTGATTCTTTGGAATCCACTGAACAAATCAGCATCGTTAAATTATTGTTTGGATCAGTGTGAAGTCCTCTCTTTTGCAATAAATAACACAAGGCTTGCGTAATTGCTTTTAATTCAATTACCCAAAAGAGAAATTTTGCATAATATTGACCGAATTCCAACCAAGGCATCTTTGCGTGAAATATTGATCGTTTCCAACGACTTGGGATCATCAAATAGACGTTTAAAACGGAAAAACTTGAATTTGCCAAAATGGGCTGAGCAACGCAGCGCAGCCAACGGCCCTATTCCATTGTTAGAAGTATGATTTTAAACACTCACTTGAAGCAACCTTTATATATCCCCATTTGACAAACATTTGTCATAATGTTTTATGATTGACTTAAACGTAGCGTTAGGTTCACCAAAGGTATTGAACAATTCGGCAAATATTTGCCATATTATTTGATGAATTGTTTGATGTGCAGACAAGCCTTTAGTGAGGAATACACTTTTGTTATCAGGAATCACAATCTATTTCCACATTTCAAGGAAGTGCACACCTTAGACTCTAGGGCGAACAAAATGAATGATTCAAATTGAATAACGGGACCCATTTCCTTTCCAGTTCAATGATGTGGGAAAGTCCTGGTTCTCTTTATTTGACTCACTGACAAATCATACAGAATGTGTTATTTCTCAATCATGTGTGGAAGTCTCAAAACCACGTTCTTGCTGCTCAGCCTCGTCAGCTGTGCCTTTTGGCCAAGTTGGCCGCAATCAGCTGCTGTTTCGGCTGCTTCAAACGGAGAACCCAACCTAGTTAGATCAACTCAGAGTGGACGAATTCGAGGAGTTCGACAAAGGGCCGGCAATGGAAAAGATGTGGACGTGTGGTGGGGGATTCCATATGCAGAACCCCCTGTGGGAAATTTGCGTTTCAGAGCTCCACAACCAGTCAAGAGGTGAGAATTGTGTCAATGACATTAGATTACCAAATAATTGGGAACCTAACAAACATAGAAGAACGAGAGGGAGGTTTGCAGAGTTCATCGGAAGAATTGCCATATGGTTAAAAGTAGGACAGGAAGAGCAGACAGGGCTGACCTGTGCAAACCCATGGAACTGAAGATGGTCATCTTTTAATGTGTGCATTTTCAAAGTGTCGTCAATCATGTGGAAAAACTTGGTCTTTGTTAACAAAAACCAAATGTTGAATCTCTTACTTAATGGGATTTTATCCTCATTTTGACAATATGCCATTTTTTAGGCCATCAAGAAGTATAATGCACACAAAGAAGATTGCAGTCTAGAACGTGCTTGATTGATGCCCCTAAGTATGATCTTCATTTTGAGTTCATTAAAAGTAGCTTATGCTCAGAGACTCTACAGTACCTGAGCAACTTTTTTTCAACTGTTTTCTTCTTTGTCACACCTTACCTCTTCTTATTGACCTGCCTTATAAGATTTTAGCAAGTACGATTTTATCACGTTCCAATTAAAGCACTCGAACATTTTCATTGCTTCAAAAAGGGATAGAGAAAAAATACAGGCCCCAAAACAAAGGAAAAAGAACAATCACGAACCCAGAACACAATCATCCATTGGAAACATCCAATTACATTCCGCTTCATTTTGCATGTTTTGCACGGATTACAACATTTATTTTCTAAAATGCAATACCTGAAGATTTGCCTTACGCCCATTTTTGGTAGGTTAAGTCGAATAAAAAAATAATCTATATGGCAAGATGTCGCATCTATCCGGTTGTTTCCTGGTGCCTCAAAAGGAGTTACAAGTCTATTTTGCAGATAAACCACCCTGCTGATGTGAGTGAGCTTAACTATTTTTCTAATTGTGCTCACAATTTTAAGGCAGATGATCAAAGTTTTAGCTTCTAACCCCAAGGATAGAAAAAAAAAATTGTCAAAAGTTTCACTCAATGAAACCTGAAAAAATGTCAGCTTATACGCGCTGATCAGCGCCTCTTGTGGTCAAATTGAAACATAGTTACCAGATGGTTGTTTGTGATGCCACTCTTGGAGGAAAACGTTATTTAACTTCTTCACAATTAAGTTTCCCCAAATATGCGATACATAAAAGAAAAATCCTGAAGTTTTGCGAAAGGGTGGCATCAATACTCACTTCACTTGTTGGCAACTATGTTTCAATTTGGCCACAAGAGGCGTTGAGCAGGGCGTATAAGCTGACATTTTTTGCAGGGTTAAATTGGACAAAGATGCTATTTTTGCCTAAATATAACCCCTTTTGACAAATTTTGCCAAAAGTATGTAGCTTTTGGCCAAAAACTTGACATTTGACTACAGTATATCAAGAATGATTGTGTATGTTGAGGCCGACAGTGTTTTGTCTTAGTTTGTCTTCTCTTCAATCTTTTGCTTAATCATTTCAAAGTTCAGGAATTGTTACTTATTTGAAAAGATTTTAAGGGTTTGTAAAACGCATTCGAAAGAATTTTGCTTGTTGCCAAAAAAGGCCATGAGATACATTTTTTTCTTTAAAAAATCTAAAAGTTCGTAAATTTGACCAAATTTGTCAAAGGTTGCAAATTTTAAAACAAGTTGTATTTTGTGACTTGGTCCGAGCCCCATTTAAAACACCAAGATTAGTGTCTGTGCAAAAAAACAATGCCTGGTAATATTTTCTCATTACAATTCTGTACTAAAAACCAGTTTTTGGCATCTACCAACATTTTGACTTTGGAAAACATTGGAATTGTCAAACATTGGAATTGGAGTATGCAAGGGAAACTTCAGAATTATGATACTTTGGATCTCATTGGTGTAAAAGCAAAAGTTTGAACCTTTAATCTAATGCCAAATGTCAAAACTTTGATCTTTCGTTGCGTTAACCTTTCCATGTTGCTTTTAAGTCATGCATTTGAAAAAGAGTATCTTTTTCAAATCCACCAACTTTCTCCTCCAATGCTGTTCTTTGCAATTAGATATGCATTGGAAGCTAGATCTAGAGCTATAATTTGGCAACTTGGCTTTTGAAAGCTCCACGAAGAGCCTTTCTCAATGTCTGTAGTATACAGTATACTGCCTTAATAGCATAGAAAGAGGGACACTCGGGACTTTTACCTCTCCACCAGGTGTGACAGAACTCACTTAACTGAAAAGTTATGGCCCTTTGGTCCTAAGTAGAATTGAATGAATTCGTTTGAAGGCCACGTCGTCGAGCTTACACATGGTGCTGGCCTTTGGAAACTGCTCATTAAATGCGTAGATTGTCACGCGAGCCTTTCCAAGTCGGTGCAGAAAGCAAGCTTGAGGATGGGAGAAAAGTTGGCCAAAAAAAGATGATGGGAAAACCTGGAGAGAGAACAGTAAAAGCTGTTTGGGAAAAGTTTGATGCCAGTGTCAAATGCCAAGACTAAGATGGGAAAGTTCTCCAGAATCTACATTAGTCTCTATGCAAAATATGCGGTCGACCAAGGAAATGATTCCCAAGTTTTCTGGAACTGCCTTTTACTCACAAATGAAAAAGAAACACATTTACCGAGTGTTTGAAAAGAAAGTGTGTTTTTCATAACACAAGATTCAAACCTTAAATAAAAGGAAACTCAAATCAAGGTGATTGACCCATCAAATGGTTTGGAAAGGACTTGTCGTTTTAATATTCAGGTGACCCCGAATTAGCATGTCAAGGGTCAATTTTGAGAACAGGGGATTCGTGACTCGTATTTTTTTTTTCTTTTAAAGCTTTGTGTGAGATCAAAGCCAAGAAAAGTATAAGTCCGTGAAAAAATATGCATCTTAAGAATTAACGTCGACTGATTTTTTTTACCGTTTCATATCTTTTGTTGACTGCTTCAGAGTTACAGGCATATTTTGGTATCACATTTCTTTTAATTCATCCTGTATGGTTTTTGTCTGTTGTGGACACACAATCTTTTGTTGCTCTTTGGTTAAGCTTTTAGATTGAGAAGATGTGTATCGGCTGAATCTGACAACCTATAATCAAGGCCCATCAAAAACAGCCGCCTGATTCATTTGGATTTAACTTACCTTAATTTTCCAGGGAAAGAAATAACTTTCCCTTACTTGCTTACATCTGTTAACACTTAATTGTGTATAGAATGAACATCATTACAAAGTAAAAAATATTGGTAATATCTTTGAATTATGCTATAGGAAACGAGGTCTTTTTCATGGTAACAGAAAAATCTCAAAAAGTATTTGCAAATGGCAGATAGTGTTAAGATTACTTCTTTTATTAATCTCATAGGATATTTTTAAAGTACATATTTGATCTTTGGACCAAGAATTGAAATTGCAGGGAAAAGGCTCCAATTTGATTTTTTCATGTCCACATGGAAAGCTTTTTGACCAAGTTCATCAATTCCAGATACAAAAATAACCGGGGAAGGGAAAGATCTCATGCCATAAAATTTCCTTTTTTTGGCCCATTTGCCCTCGTCTTCCTGAAGATAATGATGCTCTTTTTATGTCATTCCCATCTGTTTCCCTGCCTCATATTTATTTATGAATGAATCAATTTGGGCACACCTGCTTTTTGGACGACGCTCTCTTATTTCCCATCTTTCTCCTTATTTCTTTATCTCTAGATGGAAAGGAATCAAGGATGCGGTGGATAAGCCCAATTCCTGCGTGCAGATCTACGATACCATGTTCCCGGGGTTCTCAGGAGCGGAAATGTGGAACCCAAACACCCGGCAGAGCGAGGATTGCCTCTATTTAAATATCGCCGTACCAACAACGAAACTCAATAACAGTGCTGTGATGGTATGTAATATTAAGCTAGCAGGCATACACGCTCATACCAAGTCTCAGGGGAGGATGTTCCTTGCTTCCTGGCTTGGATAAGAATGGGAGTGAGGGTGGGAGAAAGAGCCGACAAAGGAAGCAAGGGACCTTCACTTTTAGTGGCTAACAGGCTAAGGTGAATGAAGCTTAAGTGGAGGCTTTTTCGTGGAGATGAGTCGATTCCAGCACAAGTTTTAATATGATGCTGATCAATAGAGAACAAAACTCAAAGTCAAACACTCATGTTACAATTGCCATCTAAAGTATGCAAAGGAATATTATTATAACCAGCACATTGGCTTTAAGTAAAATCACTTAGCGTAAATGTCATTTAAGATTTATATGCATTCATTTCTCGACAAGGTTCAACAAATCACCCCACCGAACACTAGCTTATCTTATCATTTTGGCTACCCTACTTTTTGCCACAGAGGTCCCAGAGCTATCCAAGCAGGCCGGTCGTGAAATTTCATTGTGGGCAGCAAGGGTCGTTTGGGTTGTTTATCATCAGCGACTAGTTGAAACTTGCCCAAACAAACGTATTCCTAGAAGGCAAATTTTTGAAAAACATTAAAATATTTGGCCATGTGGCTTCCTGTCTAGGCTTTGCTTCTCCCAAATTATACAAAGGTGTTCAACGAAGATGATAGTCAATTCACAGCCATGAAATCACACAATTATAGGATTTGGCATTGAAGATTTGTCCTGCGCATTTTTATTTGTACTATGATCTTCCACTTGTTTGGGCAAGTATCTTACCATATTCTCCGGAAATATTTGCCTTTTCCCGCAACATCTGGCCAGTTTCAACAGCAAGCAAGGCAGACAAAATGACGACAATGGCCTCTCTCTACACCTCTGTGTCCTCTGCACTTTGGCCTAGCTGACCAGCATAGATTTGAGGATAAAAGTGCTAGATTCCACTATATTTGGGATTGTTCACATGATCTATGAGATTTTAATAGTTCAAATAATGTAAGTTATTATTAGA
This sequence comes from Tigriopus japonicus, assembly GCA_010645155.1. NCBI lineage: Eukaryota > Metazoa > Arthropoda > Copepoda > Harpacticoida > Harpacticidae > Tigriopus > Tigriopus japonicus. The sequence continues at coordinate 330,993 of JAAGOF010000209.1, read as the reverse complement.
TCAAAGAATTCAGGACATTGAGTAATTAATTCATCTTTAGAGTGTCTGTGTTATAGCCACGAGTTAATTTTTCAGGGTGACTTGAATTTAGTTAAAAGGGTCATTGAAATGATGGTGCCTTATTTCCGGCTATTGGTGACATTTGATAAATGAACTAGGGAACCATGTTAACAACCAATTTCTTTTGTGTTTTTGGTGGAATTAGCTGTCTTGTCTTACAAAGACGCTTTTAAAGACCGTGCTCAAGTCTTAAAAAGGTTATTACTAGGGCCGGAAATATTTTTTTTTTAAAATAAAATATTTTAAAAAACATTTCTTCACTTTTCCTCGATTTTGTAAATATTTTGGCTTTTGCGGGGAAAAATAAATATTTACTCGAATACTCTAGTCAAAAAAATATTTCGGGCAAAATTGAAGAAAATAAATGAATGACCAAAGCTCAATGGAGCTTACCCAAAGTAAAACCCAAAATACAAAAATCTTTGCAAAATGACATTTGCTCTAAGGCCAAAAATTTACAACCAAAACTACTGTCATATACGAAAACACTGCGCCATCTATTGAGGCAAATTGAAAATTGTATTGTTAAATCAATTCCATACATAGTATGCCTCCAAACAACGCCAAATGCATCAAATTCAACAAAAATGTTTTTTGAAAATTAGTGCACAGACAAAAATACGAAAAAATGGCCTTGTCAAAAAAATATTTCTTCAATATCCGGCTTTTTTCCAAATATTTTGGGCTTTTGAAGAAAATATATATTGGATATTTTGTCACTTTTTTGCAAATTTTTCCGGGCCCTAGTTATTACTAAAGGGCGGGAAGTTATGCGAAAACACAAAAAGTATTTTTTTCACATAAAAGAGTATTTTTAGAAGGAAAACAACCATTTCATTACTTTTCATTAAAACCCCTATTTTAGGCCTTTATGGGGCCATATTCCCAAAAATTGGTAATTTGACGAAATAGTTGGTGTGTTTAATGCCATAATTGAATGCAGAATAATTATTCCTTAAATTCTAAGCCAGATTTAGTGTGGTTGCAAATTTGAAAAAAGCGATTTAAAAAGATCTTTCGCTCAATTCTAGAGTGAAAACTTTAGGCAGATTTCTAATTCAAAATATGAACCTAAACCCATGGATGGATTAGTCAATTATGGATTGATGAATAATCAATGCTGATCATAATGAAAAAGAATGAAATGAATTTTGCTTGTGTTTTTACAATTGGATTATCCAAGATAGCAGTAATGCTAATTTGATAATCAAAATGTTGCAGAATTGAATTGATTGAGAATGCTTTCAGCGCTACACGAATGATTATTGTTATAAATATGTTTGACTTAATCCTTATTATGATCAAAAAGGGATTTATGGTGGCAAAATCCTAAAAATTTCAAGGTATAAACTAGTCTTAATCTATTTGAAAATCACACATTTCCTACTACTTAGCATATATTACAAAAGCCACCATATGTTTGGACCACATGAAAAAGTGCTTTTTGTCCATCAAAACCACACATTTACCGGGCCTCAAGTTATTAGTAAAATGTAGGACGCCCAAGCAGTCGTAAAGATGGGTGAACTTGTTCTATGAAAAAAAGCCACTTTGGGATTGCTGTATACTGATAGCCAGTCAAGCAACAGATTGCCGATTGATGGCAGAACAAAAACACGTAGCGGCTATGAGTTGCGTTACATTTTTGGAAAGAAACTTGTCTTCTAAATTCCTTTAAGAATTGTTCAATATTACAATGTATCATATGCTTGTACTAATGTGCACGTAAAGCAGAATCATCTGTTATTATAGACAGAAAGAGAACCGGAGGAAAGTAAGAAAGTTTATTTTTAGAAGGAAAGGGTAAACCCAATAGCTATCTCCTCTGCCCAGCTTCACTTGTGTGAGAAATGATCCCAAAAAAAAACAATAATTTGGCCAATTCTCGCCTGCCAAACGGGATTAAGGACCGTTGTTGACTTTGTTCATATTGTTTAAGCTTTAATATTCAAGGTTTTATCCCCAACCAGGGGATCTTAAATACCAGCCATTTCAAAGCCAATATCCCACTAGACCCCAAATATCGTAAATCAATGGAACGTCAAACACGCACCTTTGTTGAACGGCTTTGTAGCACACCATGTCCCAAATTGTCATTGAACATTGGTTGTTCTAGGTGTGGATCTATGGTGGATCGTTCTACAGTGGGACGTCCACATTGGAAGTCTATGATCCTAAAATCCTGGCTTCCGAACAAAATATCATCGTGGCATCCCTGCAGTACAGGGTGGCCTCACTTGGCTTTCTTTATCTGGGTGATGAAGGAGTGGACGGCAACGCTGGACTTTTGGACCAACGCCTCGCCATCAAATGGATCCGTGATAACATCCATGTCTTCGGTGGTAACCCTGACAATATTACGCTTTTCTCAGGTAAAACTAGAACAAACTTTTTATAATTGGACGGATCTTAGATTTATGAACTCTTTTCCAAATCCTGCTTATAGAGTCAGCCGGATCTGCCAGTGTGGCCTTCCACCTTTTGGCCCCTGGTTCCAATCCTTACTTCTCGCAAGCAATCCTTCAATCTGCCGCTGCAACCAATCCGTGGGCCATGGTGACCAAAAAAGAGGCCAAACTACGGGCAATGAGACTAGCTGAGCTTCTCAAATGTCCTCACACCCAGGTAAGATACCAAATTTCAAAATCGTCACAAAAAAATGCAATGACGCAAAATTTCCTGATCGAGCAATCAAATCCCAAAGTTAGATTTGATGACTTTTTAGGACTGGCAATGCTGTCGTCTTTTTTGCATTGGGAAATATACTTATAAAACACGAATAGATGATCATTTGTTCTCAGATCTTCAGGGAATGGTGTCTTAACCTATTTTGAGTTCTTTTGATTTCTTTTTCACGGCAAATTTAGCTCAATGTTGTATAATCAGGAACCCTGACAATGTGACCAAAATATCTAATGGCGCCATATTTCCATGTTTACAAAGAAGCTTTTTTGTCCTAACTTGAACAGAAACGTTCCACGCTTTGCTCCACATCTTATTGAGAAAAGGCGGCGTACAGTGCAATTTTTCTGCAACACTTTAAATTGTGTATTCCTATCTCGACATTCTATGATCAGTCTACAAAGTGAACGTAGACTGACAAAAACTGGGAAGATATTATTTTGGCCGCACAAATGGAATATTCCTGATCTTGACTGACAAGTGACAAGGCTGTAGTCCTTGTCCTATTGACCTGGCCCCAATGGGTCGGTGAGATCCACTTATCGGCAAGACTCAAACCTCTTTCGGCCCCGAGGTCAATCAAGCCTAAATTCCGGTATCCTTGATCTGACGTTGGGAGCCATAAAGGAACCTAAATCTAACCTTTGGATCTAGAACGGAAGCAATCGACCAGAATTTGAGACCAAATAAGATTAACGTCCCAATCCATGATTAAAGGCTATCTTGCTTTCTCCCAATCCAAGGTTGTTCTGCATTGGAACTAAAGAACGTTTTTACCCCACGTATCTTTGGTCAGGGGCCGATCTGAAATGAAATAGACAAATAGGAAACAACCTCGATTCGTTTTCAGGAAAAAACCTTCATTTGTGTGAAAGCAGCATCTGGCAAGCATGAATTTCGTTAAACAGACCAGACGAAATGGACCCTCAACCGTTCCATAAAAAAGAAACCGATTGTTAGCTCCAGACGATCTGTAAAAATACAAAAGCGCCTGCGTCTCTAAGGAGGTTTCTTGTTAAAGAGAAGTGGTTTTGTATGTTGCCATCATATTTCAATACGTGTGGATAATTCAAACTTCACATTGCACAAAAAGTATTTGGAAGCAATCCCCATAAGCACCCAAATCCAAAAACGTGAAATGTGAACTTGAAGTAAGATTAACACTCTATCAATTTTGATATCCACATTTTGCAATTTCATAAGATCATGCTTCTCTTGTGCGTAATTCAAGTAGTACTGTATCTTTTTGTTACAATATTTGAGTAAGACGCAAAATCTGTCGCTATTGTCAAAGGAAATTGTTTGTTTTTGCGAACATCTAGCAGTTTTTCTTTTAGGCACTTGACTTAAAGACGTGCGATTTGTCTTACAAAAAAAGGTGTTGAAGGAGTGACAAATGGAACTCCTCAGATTGTCGGCAACTAAGAAACATAGTCACATAGCACTCTTGCTTCTTGCCTGACTCGCTATTTTGTTCTTTTTCTTGTCTGAGCTTCCATATTGCGGGTAAGTTGCACGCTACTTGAAAGGGAACACATCCTTGAGCAAAAGTGTGGAACGGAACGTGTTAGAAGGCAATCATATGCCAACAAGGGAGTTGGAGATGTCCCATTTGGACCTAGCTTTGTCCCCGCACAGTCAAATGCCTTTGGAGCTCTTCCCATGTATTTAAGACCGCTCTTAGTTGCAAAAACGTGCTTTACATTCTTTTTTGTCTTCTAAGAGGAAAACTCAAGAAGGTGGAACCTTTTTGCAGATTGTTTGTAAGAGGCGTCGGATTAATTTGATGGGAACACAGGGAGGAGTTTAGATTTGATTTTCTCAGTGCTCGAAGAGTGCGTTCTTTATTATGTGTCCCTTTGGGAGAAGGCTTTTAAAGGCTGATGGAAGTAGAGAATGAGAAAGGCTAGAGCCAAATCCAATTTGCTTGAAACTCTTGAGTAGTCTTGAGGGTTGGAATTGACAGGATCACTCGAATTAGACGTTTCCGGCAATACCCATTTGGTTTCCCATTCTTTGTCCAAACCGTCTCTATCTTGAGAGAAACGGTCTTATCAATAGACGCTCAACTTCAGCTAGACATTGGTGAAGTGAGTATTGAGACATGTAAAGTACGGGCACCAATTTTGGACTTTGTAGGCTGATCAGGCTGCGCCACAATCGTTACAAAAACTACCATGATCAAAGCTCTTCCAGTCTCTCCATAACTTTGAACGCAAAATTACTCCTTCTTAACAGGATTTTCTATGAAATATGTTTCCTAAGAAAAATATGCTTTTGATGCTAAAAAAACTCGTTCTAAGGCATAACCTATATCAAGCATATTCTGCCCATCTTTAGGGTATTGCAAAAAAGTGTTCTTCCTAGTTTCAGTGTTTTGTTTACTGTGTAACTTAGTAACTAAGAGATGTCTTCGGAAGAAATTGCAGAAACAACGCAACTTATTCATTTTTCAGGAGGAGATGACTTACATGGTAGATTGCCTTAGGAATGCCAATGCCACAGATATGGTCAATAAAGAGTGGGATGGTATAGTGTTTGGCATCATGGGGTGCCCATTCACTCCTGTATATGACGGAGTTTTCTTCCCAGAATCTCCTGAGAAAGCGCTCGAAAAGCGACACTTCAAGAACACCAACATCCTCTTAGGCACCAACCGAAATGAGGGATACTACTTCATCATATACTACCTCACGGATGTGTTCAGAGTCAAGGTAAGAACAGTCTGACATTTAAAGCACAGTATGTAAAAGGTTTCACCGGAACTCACTGCCATTGATGTTATGTTAAAGCAACGACGAGGAGAGTAACATTTCCACGGAAAAGTGACATTTTCTCATAGTCAAATAAATTTCAAACCAGAAAAGATTCTTAAGCTTTGTGTTTGCAATCTAATTTGCGTCCAATTTTTTTCTAATTCTTATTGGCATGATCTACATAAATTGATCGCAAAATCAAATTTCGTTTGAACTTAAAGTTCCTGATTGACGGTGGCGACAACAAGAGCAAACATTTGAAGCTTCAAAAAAGCCAACCAACGTTACGGAGTTGACGTTTCTGTCCCACGAGGTTCTTTACAAGATCTTACCTTGAAGTACGTAGACTTAAACTCTCGGTAAAAAGTGCTGGAACATAATGGAAATGCAGCCCCTTCGTTCTTGTTTGTTTAGACCACACCTTGAACTAACGTATCAATTAGGCGTAGTGTCCCTCTGGATTTCTTTTTATCGTGACCATTGCTGGCAGAGAATCTTAATGCTACCATTTGATGTTGTGTGAGAACCTTGCAGTCTTGCCCAAATTGTTTTAGGGGACAAAGCCTGAGATTTGTTGGTCCCTTTAAGCAGAGTGACTCAACCGTGAATGGGCCTTAGATCCATGATCCCTCCCCTAAATTGTAGGAACCTTAGCTATTTTACATTATATTTGTAGGGTAGAAGCAATTACCGGATTCCGTTTGTTTTCAATGAAGCCATGCAAGCCTTTAAAATCTTAAATCGTAGAAAGGGACGAACAATTTATGAAAACGATTGAGCTAATTTCTGGGAATGCAATATTGAAACAAAACTTTAAGCGAAAAAAGTGCCTTCAAATATCGGCGTATTTGAATATTGAATCAAATGTTGGATGTCAAATTAGGAGAAAAGTTACTATTGACAACCAATTATTACTACTGATATTTTTGAGTGGAATTGACAATATGACAACTGACCTTTCCAGTCCAGACGAAAGTTGATGTAAATTTCAGTTTACTTGAGATCTCAATTAGACCTAAAATGCTAATTTGATGTACCCAATAGAGGTCTGGGGAGAGCAAAATGGTTTCTCTTTTACATACATTGATTGTATACAATCACTAGTTCCACCCTCTACAAGACCTGTAACCAAGGCAATTTGGCATTTAACCTCCAGGTGTAAAATCCTCTTAAAATGAAGCTTTGTACCAAATAATTGGATTTAAAAAATCGTAACAACGTTTGACAAGACCAAGAGGTTTTGGAAAGCTGAAGTAGATCACTATGGCCAAAATATTAATTCCACTATCGAATTTGAACTCCATATTATTTACGTACTAGTACTTGAATGCAAAGACAGTGCACCATGTACCTGGGAAACTTTGTAGCATGGAAAGACATATTTGAAGAGTCTTCCAACATTTTGGCACTTTATTAAAAAAACTCTTTCATCAAGGCCTTATGTCCTTTGTGTTTCAAAAAAATTGTTAGCTCTGAGATGATTTGATGAGAACAGTTTAAAACATTTGCTTACTTGGTGGTCTGATTCCCTAAGTATTACTACAAAATCTCATGCACTCGAAGTTAACTGGATTTCCGGTTTGTTTGTTTGTTTGTTTGTTTGCTTGTTTGTTTATTTGTTTGTTTATTTGTTTGTTTGTTGCTAAACAGTTCACAGTACAGTTTTAACTGTACACATGTTTTGATGATTTTGATTTTATTCTTTTTGGACAGAAACTCTCCAGTTTCCTGTAAAAAAGAAATGTCATTTTTCTCCTTAGAGCTCCAATCTGTATCTCTAAAGGACGTGTAAAGTGCGGGTACGATTTTGGAGCTTCACAGGTTTAGGCTGCTCCGTAATCGTTGCAAAAACAGCCATGATCAAAACTCTTCCAGTCTTTCCAAAACTCAGAACGCAATAGTTCTTGTTATAAGCACAAAATATTTGAAAATATTGCCTTCTACATCTTGCAATCGACTTCCTATTTGAATTAACATGGTCTATGAATTGATATGCATAAAAGTAGGGCAATGGATTCGCTTGTATTGTTGGAAAACTGAAACACTAAAACCAGGGAGCGCCCTGGTGCCGATGCAAGGAACATTGTAATGAATAAAGAATCACCCAAAAAATGCTTGATTTATTTTCAGGGCAATATCACCCTTAAGCGAAGTCAATTCGAGACCCTGGTGAAAGAGTTGAACTTATACGTCAAATCAGTGGGTATTCAGGCCATCATCTACGAATATACATCTTGGCTAAGCCCCAACAGCACGGAGGAGATGATGGAGGCCTTGGACATGATGGTGGGAGACTATCAATTCACTTGTCCCACCATTCAATTTGCTGACAGGTAAAGCATTTGTCATGAGTAAGGTATGGTGATCTTTTTTAACATACCAGGCCGCATGTTAACGCACTTAATTCAAAAGCGAGAGTATAGTAAAATCAAGTCGAATTAGCATTCGTCGAGTATATACTCTCCCTAGCTGCTGCATTTCAAACACAGGAATTGTCTGAGTGTATTGGTCAGTCATTGGTGTATTGGCTCGAGTGTATACTCGAGGCCAGTTAATCTGACTGGATTTTGGTGTGCTCTCGCTTTTGAATTAGGTGCGTTAACATGCGATCTACTCTCAAACAACTTTACCAACTTTACTCAGTTAGCATGAGTAAGGAATTTTAATGCTTTTATCCATTTTTTTTTCATTTTGTAAGGAAATAACTAAGGAAAAAAAGTTTTTGTTTTTCAATTCAAGCCTTTTTTTTCAAGCATTTTTTTTGTGATTTAAATCCGCCGTAAAAAGTCGTCAAAACATTTCCAGGTGCAGAAACAAGCCCAAAAAGTTTCGACACCAAAGAAAAAACTTGAGGAATATAAAGTGAAGTTTCAAAAACTGTCATCGTGTTTTTGTCGTATGTTTTGGGTGGGCTCATTCTATGGCTTAGCATGGTGACGTGCTTTGTTAGAAAGCTCAAATCCGTAAAAGAAATTGAAGATTTGTTTTTATGCCTCCAAAAGGGGTTTGAGACCAACCTTGGGAATGATCTGAGCGTTCGTTTTCTTGAAACGAAGACGATTCGAAGACGAAAAGTCCATTATCACTTGCAACTCAGGGGGAAATTTTTTATTGGCCATTAACGTAGTTTTTGAAATTTTCTGACAAGAAAACAATACAGTTTTGTTATTCGTATTTCCTCTAATGGACTTGTTTTTTCCAGTTATGCTGAAAATTTCAACAACGTCTACCAGTATTTCTTCGATCATCGTGCAAGCAATCACCCCTGGCCAGATTGGACAGGTGTCCTTCATGGTGACGAGATTAGCTTCATCTTTGGGGAGCCTTTGAACCAGAATTTGGACTTCACCGAGGAAGAGAAGAAATTCAGCCAAGACGTTATGACTTATTGGGCTAACTTTGCAAAGACAGGGTAAAAGCACATTATTACAGTTAGATATTTAAATCGGCATTTATAGATTTGGTTGCCAAACATGAGATTAAGAAGATACTTTCTTTATAGAGTTTCTTTATATAGAATGGCTCTTTACGATCAACTATCAAAATTAGCCTGCTAAAGTGTCGCATGTTGACGCAAATGAGATTTTTCTTCGAACATGCCAAAATCGAGTCAGATTAACGTTCGTCGAGTACATGCTCGCCCCAGCTGTTGTATTTCAAACACCGCAGCCAGGGCGAGTATATACCGTACGCAGCGAACGTTAATATGGTTTGATTTTTTACACTGTAACATAAATAGTATATTCTACAACATGGGGCCTCATAACTCCTCAAAGAGCAAGGGGCTGAAGTAAGAAAAGGGTATAATTTTGGAACTATTTAGTCGCAGAATATGGCAGAAAGTAGCAGTGAAGAAAAATTTTCGACTCTTAAAAGGAGATCGAAAATTTTCGACCCAGAAAAAGATAGAGAGCAAAATATTTCGACCCAGAAAAAGATAGAGAGCAAAATATTTCGACCCATAAAAACGAACAGAACGCGCTAGCATCGAGAAAATACCAGAAAATGGGACTTCAAAAATGGCTGTGAACGTCAAATTTGGCATTACTTCCAGCAACTTCTGGCAGCGTCAGTTCGAACTCTCTTGGCAACCCTGATTATAGACATCCGCCCTTATAACCACACAAGAAATTTAACCGAGTATTTATTTGGTTTCAATAACCTCTCATTTTAGTAGAATGATAGGACGTAAAATGTACTTTTGTTATTCGTCCTCAGAAACAAATTAGTAGTCCTTGTCTTGACTCACATCTTTAACTTGGCTAAAAGGGAAAGAAGCCATTTTGAAAGCCTGATAAAAAATATCCCATCGACTTCAGTTGCACATTCAAAAAGTCCTGTTCTTACCCACTCCGAAAGCCTTTTGGAATGTAAAACGGAGTCTAAAATGGAAAAAGGGGAGCTCAAATTGGGGTTGAGCACGACGGACATTCGTTCAAATGTTTGGCGTTGTCCATAGAAAGGACAGATGATCAGGATTTATGGCACTCTCAATTGCCTCGGCCTCACTACAATAAAAGCACTACCTTAATACACAATCTACATGGGCTTCCTCACGGATGATGACATTTTTACAGGAACCCCAATAAATTTCCCAACGGATCCTGGACCAAAGTCTATTGGCCTGTTCACTCTGCCCTCAATCGGGAATACCTCACTCTGAATCTGCACAATAAATCTCGTGGGAACGGATTTCGGGCACGAAAATGTGCCTTCTGGAACTACTATCTTCCCAATCTCTTGGGTGAGTACAATTCCTCTATGGAAAACATCTGTATATGCCCTCAAAACGAGCTATTGCCTCTTCAAAAGTCCTCGAGATTGATCCACGTCATGTTTCATTATTATTGCAAAACTAGGCATGGAGATATTGGCTGATATCTTGGTGGCTTATCCACTTCTCCGCTTAGCTGCTTGTCCCTATGACCAAGCCAATCGGGGAAATTATAAACACCGATTGGCTGATTCACGGGGAAAAGCGGTAAAGTAGTTGAGCGGTTAGGCCACGAGAACGTCACCCACTATTTCCCCAAGGATCCCTGAGTACCATTTTGAGGATATGATGGACAGGTCCATAGGCAGATATTCAGTAAGAGGTTTGTTGAAAAGTAATTGTTTCCTGAAGGCATTTCTACAGTCCCCTAGACAGAAACAGAGGGTGAGGAAGTGGAAAAGTGGATCACTTGACATGGATCCACAAAAGGCCACAAGGATTGGTTGGTACTTGGTAGTGATTGCGTTCCTTCCACTTGCAAATATGCACGAAAGATTAATGAAGATTAATTGAAAGCCTCTTATCTTGATTGAGATAAACTATCCTCAAGCTAGTACACGCGGCTTGTGTCGGTCTGAGGTTTTATGGTTGGCTGGTTCCTTCTTTCCTGCAGCCTCCAACGAACCCACCAACGAATGTTCATCGCTCACTTGTCAGAAGCAGTGCCAAGCCAAGTCCACCAAGCCCACACAACGCGCGAAGAACAAGAAATTGGCTGCGGATGGCGAGGAATTTTACGATGTCGATGGGACTTCCTCCACGGCCTCCATGGCACCCTCAGCACACGTGTTCACCATTGTTATCATCTTCTTCCTTCTGATTATTCTCACTTTGATACTTCTGGTTTCCTGACTATTGTGGAAATCTCACAAACGTTTCGGATCTTGGCATGAAGTCATGCGTACTTTCAGGTCATCCCAGCCTCAGACACAGGTGAGTTTTTAAGTTTAACAAAAATGACCTCTAAATTTAAAAGGTCCTTACCAGCCATCGTCAAAGCTCAACCATGGAGCTTACAGGGTGTACCGTCTAAATTGAGACTCGGTTTTTGCATCATAACGCGCTTATTATTCATTTAACAAAAAGTGATGTTGCGTGAAAACAATCCCAATTATCCTACGGAGACGATCACAAGCTCAATTTTTAAAATGGCCCCGCTTGGTATTCTCAACGGCCTTGAATCTTCCAACTTCAGCCCCAGCATTGGCATACACCTCGATCGGGTTGGTCCTTTATGAATTCATATTAGGACTGAAAGTAGCTATGCCTTCCGCTCCAGAATGTATGAAATGTAAATGTTCATACAATTGAGGCCTGGAGATGATTGAGGGCATTCATCCTCGTCCCAGAAAAGAGAAAAGAATCTTGATAGTAACTTTGGACAAGCCGTGCAGTATGAGAAAGAGCCCAATCTTGCTGGAAGAGTAGGGAGGTTCAGAGGCTAATTTCGCAAATTTGGAATTGTCTTAAAACAATTGTTGCGTCCAAAAATTTCTTGACCAAAGAATTTACAAAACATTTTACATCAACAAACACCTTAAAACGCAAGAAAATGAGGCGGGAAAATTTCAGTCTCAATTTGGATGGGATACCTTGTAGATAAATCAAATCATCACTAATCACTCAATTGCTTTCCAGCATTGCTAGGTTTGAGTTTGGATGACTCAAAATTTGGCTCAATCCCCGTTGTGTCAATGAGAAAACCATCAAGTCAACCCATTGAAAAACAGAACATATCCTAGGTACCTTTTGCGCCTCCAGCGTCTTGAGCACATGTGGGCAAAAATGGTCATTGCCTAGGTTCAGTGGTTCATGATTACAAAAGCGCTAGACACAAATTTGCACTCACTGAACCTAGTCCAATAACGCATTGCTTAATTAACTTTGTCTAACGCACTTATCCAATTAGCACCTAGTCAGATATTTAGTCACGCACCAAGCACCAATATGATTAACTTGTAAAGCAACCCCAACTAGAATTGCCACATGTCAATCGTGAGCGTGAGAACCTAGTTGTGAAATCCGGCCATTTCCAATTACTGCGTTGGGACAACCTGTCCTGGGCATTGAATGTGTTTCAAAGTCATTTTGTAATGAAATATTTGTTGTTTCTGAATGTCCAATGCTTAACTAAGGGGAAATTTTGATGAATCTAAAAGGCGCTTATGCCATTTTGACAGAATGTTATTAGTTTACTCATAATTCGTGTGCTCTGGGAAGCTTTCTTAAAACCTAAAGGTTGAGCAATTTTTAGCAGGCTTTCCTACATTTTGAGATTTACTTTGATGCTCCTGAGATGAAATTTTGGCCCAAATATTTCGAGTGATCAACCATTTTTTGTAGAGAACCTTAAGGGACACAAAGATTTTAGCAATGAAGCTTCACCACAATGTCAGAATGACAAGTTTGCCTGAGACTGAGACTAACATATCAATCAATGTCAATGAATCCATATTCCAAAGTGCAAGCTTCATTATTGCGAAATATTCCTTGATAGTGGTCAAGAAACTAAATCCCTTTCAAAAGCAACGAATGCGCCTTTTGAACAACACCTTTTTATCTTTTTGTTTCGTCGAAAATCACAATTCACCAGCATTACCAATCTATGGTTCACTTGTAGTAATTGTAGTGTTTGTATACAGTACCCGGTTGTGTATCCATTTAATGCCACGTTAAAAAATAAACAAACCAATATTCTTACAGGGGCATGGAGCCATGAGTATGGATGATGGAAACACCACGGACAATTCCTCTGTGGCCACCCATATCTGAGATCAAGCTCAGATCCGAACTACAACAAACAACCAGTTTGTGAGATTTCAAAGACAACAAATTTTCCCGCGAAAACGGACCAGTGTGTCGACAAAGTGACTTGCAAAACAAGCCCAAAGCCATTTCAGTGTTATCAATCCTGTTTTACAGACATCAGTCAGCATGGCTTTTTCTTCAAAAATCAAAGTGATTTAGGATCGTCAAGATTGAGTGACGGAATTGTCCCTCAAATGTATCACACCACTCGTATTCCTCCTGGTGATTAGAATATTTGTATTTCTCATAAGAGGTGCTCAAACCCCCGTTTAGTTACCCTGCTTGATTTGAAACAAGCTGGATTCACGTTTCAATGAGGTACTGTACTTGAAATACGGTACTAGACACAAAAAGCGCCATTGTAAGGTTTGCTACTTTTTGGTTCAACCTCACCAAAGAAACTATTTCCGGTTAGGATCCTAATTTTTCTGTTTTTAGAGTCTGTGCTGATATTGTCATACTTACATACAAGCAGTACATGGTACCATTTGATGTTTTCATGCGTCACTCTAAAACTAAATATTATTCCAATAAATGCATGTTATCGTGAACAAATACATCACGGAAATTTAGAATTGCGTTCAACGTATTTCATCTTGTGTAATGTAATCTTCTCTGGAAAACCAACGAAGGAGCACTACCTAAAATGGAGGTAAAAACTAAAGATTGCGTAGAATATCTGTTGGCATAAAAGCTGAGTTTATATACCCTGTGACAACTTGAGTTGTCACAGAAATTTTACGTTACTACACGCCGTTGGTTTCATTTGCAAACACGAAAGTAGGTAAGTTGCCACAAGAAATCGTTCAAAGAAAGCTAAGCTTGTAAACCCCGTCGCAAAACTCTTTCATAACTTTTGCCACTGGATTTCTTGTCCTAACTTATGTACTTGCGAGTTTGCAATTAAAGTCAATGGCGTGTGGTAGCGAAAAATTCTGTCACAACTCAAGTTGTCACAGGGTATATAAACTCAGCTAAAAAATGCAACTTTTGACGTTCTTGGTTCAATTTTGCTTTTTGCAACTTTAAAAACAAAGTAGATACATTAGTTTCTTAGTTCTTTATCCTGAGGAACCTTGTTATTGAGGGAGTGTTTTTGAGGCTGAAGTATATAAAATTTTATCCATTGAGAGGTTCACATTACAAGGGGTGTAATTGAGGTTTTAAAGTTAAATCTTTTTTTTCTGTTTAGCTTGTTCTCATTTAAGAGTCCTTTGAATGAGAGCATGAATCTCAAGAAAGTTCCATAAAATGTTGTTCATAAAATATTGAAAATATTATGAAAGACTTTTTTTTTTTGCAAAATTGAAAGAAAGTGCATTAAAAAGAACCCTTTAAAAATCCTCCCAATAATCTCTGTGAAAAAATTCACACATGTTGCTAATGTAGCACATTTGTTTATTTATTGGCTTGAGTGGTGGGCCAAGATTTGATCTCTAAAGTGACAATGGAGACATAGAAAATTAGGAAACTGTTCAAAATCCTATGACAAAAACATGATGTATAAGGCATTGTATCATCATCAACATTTTCTTCTTCTTTTTCTTCTTATCTTTGAATGGATATTGCGGCCAAATATGAGGGTGGTTGCGGACCACTGGGATACTCAATATGCCCTAAAATCCAATCGTAATCCGTCATCAGTAGTGGCAGCCATGCAAACCACCATTCAACAGAGGGGAGTGACCGACCTACCTATGGGCGCGGGCGGTCCATCCCTAGGCACACCCTGGCCACTCAAACCCGATTGCTGCTGCTGCTGTTGTTGTTTAGCAAGAGCGGCACGAAATCCGCCATCAGAAGAGACCACGGTTGAAGTTCGACCGTCACTTTCACTACTGGAACAACTGCCTGCCAATCTCAACTTCTGAGATCCAGAGCCACTTCCACCTAAAATGAAGCGGACACGTGTTGTTAAGGAGATTAAAAAGGATTGAACAAGATAAAGATCACAATGACTTAGCAGTATCAGTAAATTTGAGGATTGATAGGCTTTGTATAAAATTGGCTACAGTTTTGAACTGACGTTTTGGCTTAGCTTTTTTCTACCTACATTTTCATTATGAGGTTTGGTGAGAACACAAACTGACGTACTTGAATATTTTTGTTTTTGTTGACTGATTCATGTTGGTTATGGTAACTGTAGCTTGTGTTTTTTATGGCTATTGTCTGTCAGACAAAAATGTCTACCTTATGTTGCTTTTAACTGAGACAAATCTATGATTTTTCTAATTCATGTAGAAAACAGACACAAAGACAAAGAGAAAAAACGTCTCAATTTGCATTTTCTTAATTTTTGCTTTACGCAATGACAGTTGGGTTTCATGGCTGACACATTACACTTCAAACAACTTTGAAATGGGCCTTTAAAATATGTAATTACTGACTGACATAAGCAAGTCTTTTTATACATTTGTCTTTAGTATCTTGGATTGGATATCTGTGAGATTTCTAGAACCAGTTCGAGATAAACAGAAGATTAAACGATATCCAACGGCAGAAGAAAAATTATCTGTCAACACAATTTTCAAACCTGGACATCGTTTACAATGTCAGTAGTTTCTTTCCTTAGGCCACAAAAAGATTTTGACCATTACTGTCTCTAGATGTCAGTGTGTATTCTATTGCGAGACTTTATTGGCCAAAAGTTAACCAGAATAAACTTTACCCGAGCTGACCACGCTGGATTGTTGCGGATTATAGGCAAAGGGTGGTCCCGTGGGCGGTCCAGCCCCACCTCCTGCGGCTCCATAAGACAATGGGATGTAGTTGGCAGTCGGTGGAGGAGCACTAGGGTTGTAAATGGGTCCATAATTGGTGCTAGACACCTCATCGCCTTGCCAATCACTCCACAGAGGCACACCCCAATTGGTCTGGGGGACCTGGGCATTTCCATTGCCCAAGGGGGCGGGAATGGGCGGGGCGGGTCCCGAGGGCGGGGGCAGAGAATAGGCGGGCGGGGACAGAGAATAGGTGGGCGGGTATCCCATGCCAGAACCACTGCCACTTCGACTATCTTTAACTGAGAGGTTGCTCATCCCTGAAATAGATGGAATATAAAGTATTTGAGTTGGAAAAGATCATTCAAGACTTCAAAAACCATTGAGATGATATTTATCTCGGAAACTTAATCTTGTTAGGAGACATAAATCCCTAAGGAACCCTTTGCTTTCTTCGCCTTTCAGTGCAATCCATTGACAATTTGCAAGCTTGGATTAAAAGCATCTATGGTACATTTTACTAATGATAAATAAATTTAAGGACGCTGCATTCCTAAATGATCCCAATGATTCCTAAACAATTTAGGATATGTCAATCAATTAAAGGAAATTCCATCCCTTGAAGCGATGAATCCTGTTTGCTAATTCTTTGATGGGTTCCACTATGAAACTAGCCATTAACAATATCCGTGCCAAAGACTGGATGATCCCATTCATTACCTGCGTTCAGTTGTGCATCATCGCCAAAGGTGTAATAGCATTGCTCGCTAAAGCTGGTTTTATTAACGGTGTGCTTGATAAATCCGGCTTTGAGCATCTGAGAGGCGTATTTACGCGCTTCTCGACGATCAGAGAAGCCTTGAACGCGCTCAAAGAGCCAATCCACCACATCAGAGCCAATGAAGGCATTCGAGATTTTGATCTTCAACCACATCCGATCTCGAACCTCGAGATTCGAATCCGGACGTTGCATAGCGCGCACAATGGCGCCCATGCCAGAATTATTGGTCAAGCTTTCAGGCGGTTCCAGATCCACGGGTTCATTTGTTGCATTGGCTCCCAAAGGAATAAACTCTAAAATCAGTCACAAAAATATCATATTTTGGGGAAGGTTAGTTACTTCTTATAAAGTTTTTGGGCGTTTCAATCGAAAATTACATGGCTAAATGTAACTAACCTGTCAAAAGGCCTAGATATGAAAATCTATGCACTAATTTGAGCCCAAATTGTTAAAAAAGAACTCCGAGCTACTTTAATTTTCCACAGGAGAAGTTGTTGCGATAGTTTAACACGCACTAACAATCTTTTGCAATTAAAACTTACACACTTTACTTGCTCTTAGCTTCATATATTTGGTAATTTATCTTGTCTGTTTTAGAGCATTTGGTATTTGAAATCTTTTGTAAATAAGGTAAAGAGAAAGTCCAGAAAAACAGTTTTGTTTTCACCAAAGAGTGGCTCAATAAAGGCTTTTAACTCAAAATGATGTTCATGAATGATGAAATGTTTTTCAACCATTGTTTCTCTCCAATGGGACATGTACAAAGGTTGCTCAAGTGAGCGTTTTAAATCATACCGCAAGGGGTAAAACAGGGCTGTTGGCTGTGCTGAGTTGCTCAGCCTATCTAGCTTAGAAAACCACCCCGCAATGCTAAGTGCAACCTCGCGTGATTGAGGTTACGTGGTAAAAACAAACGTACCGTGAATTTACCTGTGAGGCAGTTTTTCGTCTTGCATGACTTTCGAGTGATGGCACCTCAGCCAAGTAACTTATTTCGGCAGTCTTGCACAATCGTTTCGACAATTCTTGCGTACCGTGACGGTAGGCTCTGCAATTGTCAGTGTCTCGGAAGAAAAGAATAGGTTTCAGCGCTCTTAAGAAGCAAGTAGGAGAAGTAATCAATCAACTTTTCAAAAACTCGCCTAAGCTAACGGTCACAACATATGGTCCCAAAGCCTAGCCCTGCAGGGCCTTAAGCCTAAGCCTAAAACTGTGTTGCAACATACACTTTGCATATTTATCTATGCCGAGACACTGAGAATCCGTGTGCCAACTTGGACTTCTAGGTCCAAGAGCGTACCGGCCTGTCCTCAAGACTGCCTGGAGTTTGGTGATTCCCCGTGATTCCCGTTTAGAGAAGTCTCATCAAGTTGTAGCAACCACATGCTTTTATTGCAAACACAAAACATTCGCTACGTTTGTTTTTACCACGCAACCTCGCTCACGTGAGGTTGCACTTAGCATTGCGGGGTGGTTTTCGAAGCTAGAGCTCAGCATATGTTGGCAAATTCAAGTTATCTCATTTTTTGTTTTACATTGAGGGAAGCTCAGTAAACATCAGCTGGGCCTGATTGTTTCCCCCGTAGCTCGGTCATGGCCTCTGGTGCCGCGTTGCTAAACTGAAATTTTACGATTGTATATCATTTTCGCCGGTTTGTTGCGGAGCCTTTACGCAGAACAGGAAAGAACAGACGCACCAGAAAAGGGCGGCGCAACACTACGGAGCACAAAATCAACAACCTTTTTCTCACTGTGCTTATCCACCTTTGCTAATTTTGGGTTGATGACCTGTTAAGTTATTTTTTTAAAATATGATATATATAAAACCATACATTGCAAGAAAGAAGCAGTAAAAATTATTTCATTTCAAAAAATGAGGGACACATCTTTAAATATTGATATAATTTTGTGGAATCGACTGAACAAATATGCATATTTCAAATATTGTTTGGATCACAGTTAGTTCCTATTATTGCAGTGTACTACAAGGCTTGCTTAAGTGTTTTATACTTCATCGCCCTGAAAGTGAATTTTGCATGACATTGACCCCACTCCTGCCAAGCTCCAAACGTGAAATGTCAATCGTTTCCACAAACCCAAACTCAATGAATACACGCTAAAATTGAAGTGACTTGGATTTGCCAAAATAGGCTGAGCAACTCTGCACAGCCTAGAGCCCTCTTTTACCCCTGGCGGGAAGATTTAAAATGCTCACTTCAGCAACCTTTGTGCATGTCCCATTTGGTACTTTTTTGGTCAGAAGATTTAGAAACGGTTTTGAAAGTTAATGTGCCAAAAAGTTTTTGGTTTGGGCGTTCTTTTGGCTGACGTTGCGTTTTTCAACGTTTGCATATTAAATCTCTTGCGCCAAATTATCATTTTGCCTCTACCCTCCTCCAAATGTTAAATTAAACCAAATTGAGAAATATTTCACACTTGAAACTATGTAGATGATGGTTTAACTTACTTTCAGTGTCTGCATGACTTGAAACCATGGAAGAAGCGGACAAAGTCGTCACTGACGGGCATCTTCCAGGATAATCACCTAAAAATAGCACAAGAAGGTTAAAAATTGCATGACAAAAATACTAACAAAGAGGTTACAGTTACAACAAGCACTAACAAACAAGGCTGCGAAGTTGTAACTAATAAAAGAAGATCAAAGTGTGACATCTACATAAGCAAACAAAAAACAACCAGGACAACACACCACGCGACGTTGTTACCTAGATTGTGCCTGGGTGCAAAATGGGACACTGGTGGCCCCACCCCATGATTGATTTGTCCAGGGAGTAAATTGCCTGAGATAAATTAGTTTTAGCTGTCAAGGCTGTCCTATTCAATGATTGACTTGGTTCAAACTAGAATCCTTACCTCTAACAGCTGCTGTGTGTGCCACCCACGCCCCCGGATCAATGGGTCTCACGGGTTCCGTTCTTGGGATGGTGAAGTAGTTCTTCGAGGGAGCAGGATCCCAACATTTGGCTACGACTAACTTGATGGGTCTAAAAAGAGAATGGAGCATTGTTTTGAGAACCTTTTTTGGGGTTTAGCTAGTCTAATATTAGGGATGGGTGCACAGTTGGTTCCGAATCGGTCTTTCAAGGTGTCTAGAAACGAGTCACATCGGCTTTTTTTTCAATTAGCCCTTAAAGAGATACTTATTTTAAGGAAAAATATACCTGCCTTCTTTGAAAAAGAAAAATATTTCATCTTGATATCATGATAGTTAGGTGTCAAAAATAATATCATAATATCGACTTGCATCTATTACATTTAAATGTGACTGCGGTTTTAGTGGGATATAAGACCTCTTCTGTATTTCAGAATATATAAACATACTAAATATTACAATTAACTATCGGTCTTTTAATTATAAATTAGAATTGTCAAAACAAAAAACGTCGTAAATTTGTTGAATTGCAATTGCTGAGGTATGTATTTGAAATGATGTGTCATAGAAGGTTTGCTAAATGTGACGTATCAAACATGATTTAACTCTTCATTTCTTATTTTGAAATTAGCATCATTTAAAGTGTTCTTTTGTGTTTTACACACCAAAAATTTCAATTTCACCAATAATCCCCTAATACATAACAGTTATTTTTCAAGTTTCAAATTATTTTAATCGACACCTTAATTTTGACACAGATAGAAGTAAAAAGTGTTATTCCACTCCCTTCATTTAAACTTGTGCTTCTTGAAGTTATGAAGTCCTTATTGAACATGTCTGGCCTTACCCAGGTTTCTGGACCACTTCTCGGAGAACACGAACGGCGTCATCATTGGACATGTTCTCAAAGCTGATCTCATTGACTTGAAGAATCATATCTCCGGGTTCGATTCGCCCATCCAACGCCACAGCTCCGCCTTTCATGATCGAACCAACATAGATGCCACAATCTCCGTCGCCAAATTTATTGCTTTGCCCAACAATCGAGATGCCCAGGAAATTCACCGTATCCATATTCAACGTCACCGTAATACAATTCAATGACATAGTCGAATCTGAAAGCGACCAAATAAAAGTCTTGAATCTGTTGGCAGTCACACTGAAAAACCGGCGTGTAGCTCAAAAGAATATCGGCCAAAATGGCGCCAATCAACTGGAAGAATTCATTATTAGACAAAGATAAAATTTGCCGGCTTAAACCGTTAGGTGGAATTGCGATACTCATTAAAAAATCAGCTTACCTGTGACACTAGAAATGGACCCGGCACGAGCCAAATGCGCTGGAACGCGACGTTTCGAACGTCGTTTCTGTCGGTTGCGCAGCATTTGCTGCGAGACCGATGTGTGATCTGTGGACGTGGTGAACCTGGACGAGGCCATGGATTGGGCGTCCTCGGTATCTTCGTAGATGGAGGACTCCAATTCCGAGGACATCATGGAAGACGCAGTGTCCGGCATGGGTGGAGGCCGTTGTCCTGGACGAGGAATGCCTGGTCCAGGCAAACGAGGACGTCGAGAGGAGGAAGGACCTAAAATGTGGAATTATTATATTTCAAAAATTGACCCGAGAGTCAATGAAAAGTTTAAATGTTACCATTAGTTCTCAGACGGCGTCCAATATCCAAACGTCGGCGATCTACGAAAATGAATAGGTCAAGGATGAATGGAAGAAACAGCAAGACACTTGATAATATTACCGGCTGCGGCTTGGCTAACAGATGTTATGGAGGATTCGGTATCATCAAAGAGGTCATCCGTTTCTTGCCGGGTAGATAAAATCGATTCTGATTCAGTCATCTCCTCCGGGGCCAAAATTCCACCGCTGAAAGTTTCAAGGAAAGATAAAAAACAATTAAATATATATCTTTCAATCACTCCCCCCCATACTTTGCCAAAGATAACTTGGGTTGTTATGAAATAATGAAATCAAGTCGCTAAATTTTGAGGAAAGGATATGAAAAAAGTTAAAAAGGTAAAAAATATTTGGACAGCTAATTTGTGCCCAAAGGAAGTTGTATGGAACCGACATTCTTGAATACAATATCACAGTTTCATTGCGAGTTTATAAATTTCAAGCATTTTGACTTGACAATTCCTAAAACTGTTGTCTTAAATTGCGTTACTTCATTACAGTAATTCATGGACTGAAGCACATGACAACTCCGATAAAGAACAGCGGATATCAATCACCTTTTAAAAGAGAGTTTGCTTACTTCAAAGAAGGGGCCTCACAAATTAGGGAGTATATATTCAGATAGAATTATCACGTATTGGCATTAAAATTTTGTTCTAAGAGATCTGTTTGGAAGGATATTCACTTACTGGAATGAGGGTGGTCGTGTTTCGCCTACCCCTGGTCCACGTTCGATCCCCGGAGGTGGCAGCCCAGATATGGAACTATCGGTTTCGCTTTGATGACCACCTCCATTGGAGCCCACAGTTGATCCTTGGGCCAATTCCAACCAACAAACCACTCGGCCATTGAATAGCGGTAAACGGGAAGCATCTGATACAATCTCCTCTTTGACCACCCTTTACATAGACATAACATTTTTAGTGAGAATGTAAAGATATGGATAGTTTAATAGCCATCATGCTTACCCAAAGTCATCATCTTGAGATTTGAAAAAGTATTTGTAATTGGGTTTGTTTAAGACCTGTTTGAGGTCAGCTAAGGTCACATCCTTTGGGCTCAAATTCAGTTTGACCAGGTAGGGTGTGTCTTCCTCATCAATGTGGTAGATCACTTTTGTCTCTTCCATTTTGCTCCCTACCCACCCAATCACACCATGTGTGGGTGAACAGTATTCACTCAACAATCAAGGGCTCATTAAAGAACTCTCTAAAACTTTTAGCTTTTTGTTTTCTTTTCAGTTGGATGTTAGGCTCTGTGGTTGCACTCGGTCAGGGCGTTGGAAGGGTTGGGTGCCAAGGAACGGCTCACCTGTTGGCCTCGTTCTGCATCACTTCAAGGAGGCAGGTTTGGCAGGCTCAGTTCCAGTTTCCGCCTGACAATCTCCCAACCTACTACTTTGGCGCCGAAATTTTGATCTGTCTTAAGAATTGCTAGACGTATCATTGGACTATTTATTGTACAAGGATTGGATATTTATATACTAGATCAGGTAAATTGACCATTAGATCGACGACACAAGGCATCCGGCCACGCAAGCAGTCATGAAACAAGCCAACGAACCGGAGACCAGGGCTCTGATGGCTACATTGGTGATATCTCCTCGGCGACTAGGAGCCATGGCACTCAAGGCTGCCACGGCAATCCCAACCGAGGCAACGTTGGAGAATCCACATAGGGCGTAGGTGGCAATAATTTTGGACCTGGGATGAAGATGGACCATTGTCTTGAGTTTACTGTAGGCAGCGAATTCTGTGGCAAAGGTTTTGAGTCCTATCAGGAGCCCAACGTCCTCCAAGTCCTGAAGAAGAGAATATTAAGAGTTATTTAGGATCACATAGATTATATGTTAAGATGTCACCTACTTGATAGGGGACGCCCATTAGCCAGGATATTGGAATGAAACATTTCCCGAGGATGAGTTCAAAGGTCAGGGGTTCCTCAGCCGTAAATCCGATCAACAGTCCACACCAAGATAAAACACCATTAAGAAACGCCACAAATGCCAATACGGCAATAAGTGTGCCGGCAATATTAGCCACGAGGAAAACTGCAGAGGTCGCGCCCTGTGTGGCTGCGTCCAAAACATTGGCCTCACTTCCCATGGGCAAGGCCAAGTTCTTGCCGTACTTAGTCTTGGACACCTTAGTTTCTGTGCAAAGTAATAGGCAATTGAATTATCTATATTGGTAGCCCTAAGGACGGCATCCATACCTGGATACATCAGTTTGGCGCAAGCTAAAGCTGCTGGCGCAGACATGACACTGGCGGATAGCAAATGTGCCGCATCTATGTTGAAGCTGATATATGCAGCCAAAACTGTGCCCGCAATTGTGGCAAATCCGCCTGTCATGACAGCGTGGATTTCAGAATTGGTCATTATGGGGAGGTAGGGTTTGATCAACAGTGGTGACTCTGTGTGGCCCAAAAAAATGTTGGCTGCCGCATTCATAGATTCACAGTAGGTAGTCCCGACTGTGACCTTTTATAGAAATAGACGATTAAATTAAAGACCTTAGGGACTTCAATTTGAGATTTAATATCCACGTTACCTGAAGCATCCAACCAATCTTGGCTACCAACCATTGCATGGCGCCCCAGTAGAACAACATGGAGACCAAGAAACTTAGAAAGTAGATCACGCTGAGGACCTTGAACATGAAGACGAATCCCATGGCGCCATTTTCGTACACCTCGGAGAAGACTCCATATGCCAAAGAGTCGTTTTTCAAGTTGTCAAGATAAACTGGTCGTTGGTTCACCAGATAACCAAAAACAAATCCAGATCCTTCGTCAGCAAACTCTAATAAAGCAGACACCTAAAGAGACGACAAAAAATTGTTCATTCATGGTTTTCTGAGGACCCTTGCAACTTGCCGACCTTATTTCCAAGGCAATCGAAAATTGACGCCCCCACACTCCACTTGATGATGAATATAGCAAATATAAACTGCAGCGACAATCCCCAGGCAATATGGCGCCAAACCACTTTTCCCGGAGATTTCGAAAAGAAGAACCCAAGAAGCACAAGAACAATTAAGCCAAAAAATGACTTCAGTCTGTCCCGATCTCCTTGTGTGTCAATGATCAGGTAGATGAGGATAAGACTGAAAATTCCCAAATAAACCAATGGAGCCGCCCAACGAGTTCGGAAGAGATCCTCTTGTGCCTTCTGGACCCTGTTCACAAACCCGTCTTGAAATTTGGCCCCTGATTTCGACTTCAAGAACTTTGAGTATGAGGGTCTGACAATTTTGAAGTAAAACATGATGGTATACACGAAAATGGTGACAATGATGAGGAATCCGACGCCGTCACACCATTGTAGATCCGACTTGTCGGATAAGGTGAAATGATAAATGGCACCAAAGAAGAACACATTGTACAAGATGAAGCCGATCACGTAACAAATTTGTCGCAAAGTCACTTGATGATCTGCAATCAGATCTGCCACGGCTTTGTTAAAGGTTTCGATCTTCTCCGTCACGAAGTTGGTGTCGAATTCGAGGTCCTCAAAATCGTCATTCGTGATGTCAAGTCTGGTATCCTTGAGACTCAAAGTCTCAGCCTTGGTATATTGGCCTTCATCCGATAAGTCCAAGGCTAGATTTTCCACCCCTTCTGGCTCATGAGTAGCCATAATGTCACGGAAAAAGTTGTTTAAGTCACTACTGAAATATGTCAATGCTGTGAATTCAGGCCAAGGTAGGCCAATACGCGATAATCACACTTCCTACACAAAGAGTGTAGTGCAGGACGAGTTGTGCTACCTCACATGTGTGCCTGAATGAGGTAATCAAGTGGACTGTTTTGTTGTTTTGGTAGCGGTCGATGTTGATGATGAAGAGACTACCTTGGATGGTTTTGAGGAAGCGGGGTTTCCCCCTGAATCCTGGGAATGCAATCCAATCCTCAATTTTTCAGTGGAAACTCGGGACGTCTTTGTCGTTGGAGAGAAGATTGTGGAACTGAACACTTGCGAGCATTTTGCCCCTTATTTTCGAGTTAGAGACGCAAGTGCTCTGAGAGGGCCCTTTTCTGCCAAGTGCAGACGCAAGAGGCATACATGTGTCTATAGAAGCTCACGAGCTTCTTAACATGTATCTAATCCTTTTATTGCAAGTAGGGAGCGAATTTTTTAGTTGGTGAAAACGGCAGAAAAAGTTAACTTTTTAGTTAGCTTTTTCGACCAAGTAGTAAAAAGCACGAAACTGCCCAGATAGTCTAATAAAAAAGTTGAAGCAATACAGTAGGGGAAATTGGTAAAAATTTAGAGGCTTTTATGATCTAACGTGAATTGAGGGTATATTTCGTATTTCGAGCATTCTAGTGCGTGCAAATTTTAAAGAATTTTTCGAAAGGAATGAATATCAATGAAAACAGCTTCTTATTGTATTTAAAGAACGAAAGCAGACATAATTTATTTGCGAATTTCGAGAAGCTCAAATCAAAAATGTAAGTGAATAATGAGTTTTGCGTTACAAACAAGCAGGCTTTAATTCATGAATATGATTGAAATTTTCTCATCCACTAGTATTCATGAAGAAATAAGTAGTGAAATTTAGCGTAATTTTAAGGTTAAAACACACAAAACTAAACAACCATTTTTGGCGCCAATAATACAATCGCCACCGACCAACTTACTAATTGAATTAGCAATCAACGATTGAGAAGCGCGATCTTCTAGGACAGGGGTCGGCAACCATTTTTGGGTCAAGGCCCACGAAATTTGATTTGTGTTGCCTGGGCCCACCAAACAGGCAGTGGTAGGTTCAGGGGCCCACAAATTAGCGGTCAAAGAGCTTTGGGCCCACAAGTACAGTACTATGGATGGCTCTTGGGCCTACTATTTTGGACTTCCTCCATAGCTCATTTGGGCCGCGGCCCACCGGTTGCCGACCCCTATTCTAGGAGATACGTCGAGGAGCACTTCTCGAAAGGAGGACATTTGTGCTTATGGTTTTAGATGTGATACGTTCAATAAAGATATTTGACTTGAATCTTAGCCTCCTTCACTTCATTATTAGGATGTTAAACATTCACACTCAAACTTCTTTCCTTATTTATTTCAAACTTTGATTGCGGCCGAGGCAATGTAGTTAAGCAGAGAAACAAGTATTTTTTTAGGTTATTGAAGACCACTATTACAAAACACCACGAAAAGTGGGAGAACAGAGTCAACAAATGAAACATGAAACAACACTCTTCCTTGCTTGGAAAAAATCTTCAATTATCACTCATATTATTAGAGTAAAATGCAAATGGTCGAGGAAAATGCTAATCTTGATTCAGTCAAATGCCAAAAAAAGTCACTCAAAATTCATTTTGCTTTTAAAACATTTTTAAATCTAAATGCTGATTTGTCAGCAGAAAATAAAGAGCTTTGGTTGCCTTCTTTGTTTACAAGGCACCTATTTTTATCAATTGGAAGTTGTGAAAGAGTAATAAAAAGTACAAACTTAGCATCAGAAGGTTTTTGAAAGCAAAGACAAAAAATATTACAAATGATATGATTAAAACTATCATTTGTCACAAATGTCGTCGCTTCATTGCTTAATTTTCAATGGGACCCACCCATGATACAAATGATAGCATGATTCTCCTAATGGGAAACTATTCACCATGTGAAAAATAGGAGCCATTTGGCGAAGTTACACAGAGCTAAAAGTTCAAGCTAATAACATGATGAAAGCTATTGTTACCCTGAATTTTTAATTCAAATCACTGCTAGTTCGAAATTTTAGCGTTCTTTGTCAGGTTTAAAGCGGCGGTTCTTATAGAACAGGGGTGTGCAAACTTATTTAGCAGTGGGCCAAATTGGCCGGACCGTTGGCGTTCGCGGGCCACACCATCCAAAACGGCAAATAATATCTAGTATAAAATTCACGGGCCTATGCCAAAATCATGCTGCGGGCCAGTCTATTGAAAATGACAGATCCTCTCGCGGGCCACGCAAAACCAGCTCGCGGGCCACATTTGGCCCGCGAGCCAGGGTTTGCACACCCCTGTTGTAGAATGAAATTTGATACAGGAGCAGCCAATCTGTCTAGTAATGTTAAAAAGCATTACAATTGACTTTTAAGGAGTCTTAATATAAATTTTCACATTTTGGAAAGCAAAACAGGCATCATTGGATCATTTTGTCATAGCTCGATCAAATCTTTCATTTCCGCTTTAAAGCCTTTTTTGATGCATGACAAATAGCATTCTTTAATTTTACCCAAACAATGAATATACAAACAAGAAGCATGCGGGCCATGCTCGTCATCAGACTTGTCCTCATAGAGTTCGTTCCCAATGTTTTCATTCATTTTTAAATGTTGGAATACCAAGACGCTGAAAATGTGAGTCGAACACAACTCACATGGTCATGTCATGGTTGTTGACATTTTAGAAGGTCATGTAATGAACTTAAAAACACTTTATCATGAATGTGCTTAAAAATAGCCATAACCAGGCCATCTCTGAACTTTCATTTAGTTTGTTAACATTGTAACTTGTCAAAAACAACATAAATCTGGGTGACAAGGCTCCATTTACGATGTATTTTGTAATTACCAGTAGCATTAATGGATTGCGATCTCCAGCATTTGAGACCTTTCTCGTGCTTGGTAAACTGTATATTCCACTGGAAATCTTAATTCAAAAACAGAGTAAATAGTTATGCACTTGCAAAGCTCAGTACATAAGAAAGTATCAAATGCCCGAGTTTGCCATGTTTGGCAATTTTAACCAAACCAAAAAAAATACTAATTGCTGTTTTCTATGCAGGGTTCTGTAATGAACTTGAAAACGGTATAACAATTGACTACTGTATAACAAGGGTTAGGACTTGGTTAACTTTGAAGCTTAACTCTTAAATATCATTGTTGTTATTGTCTATACAAGGCCAAACAATTGACCAAACTTTAATGCGATTAAAAAGAAATCTTATCCTGAGGATCTGCGGCAACCTTCCTGTATTTCCCTGATTTCCAGCTTAATTTTAAACAAAAAAATGTGCAATGCCTTGACTAACATGAACAAAACTCAAAATTTGTTCAAAGTGGTGACTTTCCCCCCGTTTCCAGTTTCTTAGTTTTCCTTCACACAAAAAGTGTTGGCCTTTTCTTCGTCCTTCCTCATTCATGAGTAATATCCTGAAAAAGAAATCATTTCCCTCCAAGCCCAAGAATGTCCTGACTTGCTTGAGCTTTCCCAATGATCGAGTCAGTTCGTTCTCAGATTTCCCGCTTTGTGCTCATTATACCCACTCATCCTTCGTTGTGCGATTTCTTCATTGTCAAGGTTAGACTCTCCAAGTCAATTTTGGGGAGTTGATTGTTTCATAAAGTAACACCATGGCGGCATTTTCTAAACGGCTTATGAATACTATGAACACGTACTTTGACAAGGAACCGGGCAAACCTACTCAAGAACCTTCTGCATCCAAAGTGAGTTAGTGATGTGACAAGGCCAAAACAAAGCTTAAGAACTTCCTTTTCCTTCTCCAGACATCCACACAAATTAAGAGCTCTGAGCAATTAACTGGGCGTCAAATTCTCAAGGTCCAAGGTCCAATTTTAGCGGATGTCTCCAAGGTAAGGTGCTTTTCGAGAGAGGTTTAGATGAATCAATTCTGAAGCAACGTTCGACTTCAAGGTTCTCAAAACGGGTAAATAGGTCAGACTACAGTTCTATATAGGCAGAACTGTCACTCCAGTTAGATCAGTGGAGATTTGTTTTGAGCTCATTTCAGCAGTCCAGGAGCAAGGGTGCCAGGTGACTTGATTCTTTATGCATTGTTCTTGTTTGAGCATAGCAGTTGAGAGAGCGATTCCGCCACTGACTCCCTGAAATTGCAAATTCCAGTTTTGAATCACGTAACTACCTGTGCTCAATGTCAAAGCCCATCGCACACACAGTGCAAGCTTGTTGAATCACGAACAATTTGGAAGTGACATTTCTGTGTATATAGAACTGTAGGTCAGACTCGTGTTTGTTGTTTTCTTGCTCGTATCTCTGAATGAATTGGTACAACTTTTAGAATTTAAGGGAAGGGAGCGTCCTCCAATTTGGCTGTCCTAAGTACAGTAACTGTTGTTAACAGGAACATTTGACTTATTTCATGATGAATTCCACTTTTCTAAGTACAATTTAGTAGCATGTGTTTGTGGACCAAATTTTGTTTTATAGTGTAATATTGTTGTCCACTCTAAACACACCATTCTAAGCGGAATATTTCAATAAAAATATAATTTGCCGTTTAAATTGAATGGGTGGGAAATGGTTTGCTTAAAAATTCAAAAAACACTACAATAGTCAAAAAGCTAAGTTTTTAGACAAATTAAAAAAAGGTTTCTTTTGGTGCTTTGGCGAAAAAAATGTTTATCGGGGTTTTCATAAAAACATAATATTCCCAAATAAAGCAAAAAAATGATACTAATTTTTAAACAAAGTGTCGGAGGCAGAATTGTAAATGAATCAGGACATATTAGTGTTCATTTACATCCTAAGTCAGTTGTTTCGTGCTGAGGCACGTCCATGATCCGATTTGAAATTCAAGTATTCGAGCCTTTTTTTTATAAAATATACACAAAGTACATACTGAAATAAAGAAGGAAATGTCCGAAAAGATTTGTCAAGGCATCTTCGCAGGAAATCAAAACATGTAAAAATGAATTCAGATCGCTTTGCTTTTTCGTCAACCCTCCTGAAATATTCTTGCAAATATCGAACAAAATGCTTTTAAGTTTAAAGTATAGTAATAACGTCCTGTGGATTTCAAATATATTGTCTCTGCAATTCGAACTCACTTTGGATTCCCAATTAATCTTGAAGGTCAAAATTGATTTCGAACACATGCTACAAAACGAATAATTCTTCTTTTTGTCTTAATAATTGCATTCATTGAAAATTTTAACTATAAGTTTTACTGTCAAGTTTCTTGTTAATGAAATTGATGTTTTACAATGACGAAAACATTAACTATCCTAATCAACGTAAATCTGGACAAAGGCCCATTTTTATTATTTCATCCCAAGATTTGATATTTTGTCATGCTACAAAGGTCATCTAGAATTTTTTATGAATCATTTTTTGTGAATGGCTCTTTGTCCTCAGAAAGAGAGTCTAGACATTGTTGATTAGGTTCATTTCCTTCAGTTCTAAAACCTTAACTCATTCCATCCAGATTGTTCGAGCGTGATATTGTGGCCAAAATAAGCTCTTATTTTTCAAGGAGAACGTTGAAACCTCAGGTCATTCAACGTTCAAAAGTGCTTGGATCAGCTTTTTTTCCTCTTACTCATTCATCTTCCTAAGTGAGAACGAAGCCTCAGAATCTCATCTGGACGAAACGAGAAAGCAACTGGACACACCTGGGTTAAAAAAAGAATAGAGCAGCACATTGCTCTTTGGGTTAACATTTAGAGCGATCTAATATTTGATCTTTGTAATTGAATGGCATTCAGGCATGTATTGAAAAGAACGGAGTGTCTATTTGTGATGTACAAGAGCAATCATGGATAGTTGAGCTTCAAAGATAAAGTCATAGGTGGGTGTTCCGTAGTTAATGGATAGTTGCGTACATGGCATAATTTCCCCGACAACTAATGTGACAATAGATCGTAAGTTAATGCAGTTCATTGTGATAAAAGAGTAAAATTATAAAGTGCTCCATATATTTAGATATGAACAAGATGTAGATATTAGCAAACTGATGCAAGAGTGTTGCTGTCTGCAAATACACGGTAAAGTTTCTTATATCATGGAATCAGCGAGTTGTTGCCACATAGAAACACTAGATGGCGCACTTTTTGATTGTACTTTTTTATTATTTTGAACTAGGTGAAACTAGAGCACTATAATAACATGATGTAAAAGTGCTGCTGTCTGCAAATACATGGTAAAGTTTTTTATCTCATGGAATCAGAGAGTTATTGCCACATAGAAACACTAGATGGCGCACTTTGTGGTTATTATAGTGCTCTAGGTGAAACCTTTTTTACAAACATGCTCAAAACGAGAGCACGATTTAAGGCCCGCAGATCAAGCTGTTTGTACATTAGAGTTTGTGGCGATATTCTCAATTATTGTAATCCCATGTTCTTTGCTTTTGCAACCTTCCAGAAGACGCTTTAAAATCATAGTTTGCCACAAAGTTAGAAAATAGAACAAAATGTCCTCCTACACAGCAAACAAAGTTTTTGATCGTATTTGTTATTCCATGTCTTCAATGCCTAGGTTCTAAGCAAAATAATTTTGTCCTTGCTTTGACCACCTCTGTAATTTCTTTGCTTATTTGGACCACGGGGTGGGCATACAGAAGATTTTGTTGGACAAGTTACAGCTGTCGAGTAGCAAAGGTTGGATGTGAAAACTTGATTTTTTCCATAGCGCATTGTGCCCAAACAAACAAATACAATCTGTTCAATGAACTGTACTGCCGTTTGTGGTCAAACCACTGTGGTCAAACAACCACAGCAAGGTTGTTGTGGTTGTTTTGGAATATTGCGATTACAGAGTGTGAACTTGTTTGGGCACAAGCATTGACATCTATTAATACTAGACGGAGTGTAAGCCTAAAAATGTGTCTCCGGTCGCCAACTGTTGAGCAGACAAAAGTGCGGGAACATTTGAAATGAGTAACCAGGCAAATGTCAACCAAGAAATTGATGAATCAAAGGTGGAATTGAGTAATGGTTTGGCTATTGCTAATGGTCACTTTCTCAGAAGAACCAAAGACGTCACTAGGTGACCATACCTTGGATATGAATACTCCAACTTGGAACTTTTTGCCAATACATTGAATAAGTCACTGGTAGGAAGAACATAATTTTAAGCTTTTGAGTTATATAGGGTCAATCTAATGCATATATGGACCAAAAATAACTTGTGGCTTCAAGAACGAGTTAAAAAAAAGTTGGTCTTGATTCACATGTTTGGTCACACTAACTGTCCGCTCAACAGTTGTGATGGCGACATTTTCCTAATTAATTCAACCCATTCCACCTTGCTTGCAAAATCAGCCAGACTAAAGCTTGCACGCCATCTAGTGATTATAATTGATCTAAGGGCACAAGTGATCAAAAAAAACAATGATCAGCTGGGGCCTGATAATGAGCCCACAAAAATATCAGTGGAGACCTTGCGTCTCCAACATGGTTGCCAAGACATAATCTTTGATGACACTTTTTTTGGCCAAATGTCAACTCTGGTTCTTCGATGGCTATCATTTTTTTGAAAAGGATCATTTCTCAAAAATGGGTGCCATTTAAGCTAAATGTTGCTACTGAAAAGAAGATAATCGTCAAGGAAAAGAACTACAGGTTTTGCCAAAAACTAGTATGGTATATCTCGCCCTGGCAACCATGCTGGATATCAACGTGAGATGGGTCTGGCGACAAGGTCTTCGCTGATGTTTTTCTCGGTTCATTGTCCGACAAATCGTTAGCCGAGTCTGGCTGAAGAAAGCCACTTGGAACTCTGTGATTTGGACGAAAACTGGTCTCAATCATAACCCACAATCAACGATCTCTACAGGGTTGGTTTAAATTAGAGTCCCAAAATCTTCAGTCGTAAATTGGGACAAAAGGAGACGATGTAGTTTACTTGGTGTTCAAATAGTTTAAAACGTAGATGTGTGTGTACTTAAAATTGGTTTTTGCCGTCTAATTCATTACAGCAATACTAGTCCTTCTAATGGGAGCTCAAACTAAGGATGTTTTTTAAGAATACAGCGTGCGTACTTCAATCAATTTCAAAAATGGCTTGCCTGAGTATACCTAAAACTGTTTTCTGTAAGAGGTATTTGTACAATTTACTCACAAACGTGATGTGCCATGAATAATTCTTCATTTGGTATGGGACTCTAATTTGTATTCCCTGTAATAGCACCTATTCCTCTATTTGCAGATTTAAAACCCACTAGGGAAGACATACCTATTTTTCTAAAATCACTTTTCATTGGCGCCAAATGTAGATTTATTTGTCCTTAATTTCATTTTTAGGTCCATGAAGCTCAAGGATTACGTATTTCATTTAAATTAACAAGGTCAGGATTCAGTACTTCACTTTTCAAGTGCCAGACTTGGTGGTTTGTTGTTTTGGTTGGCTCAAGTAAGTTTATTTTAGAAATCCATTCATTCAGAAAATCTGATGACGTGGAACTGAACTTTAGAGACATGACGTAGAGAGCTAGAAAATGAAATACGAACATCTTCTCTTAATGAATGACCTCTTGCTTTTCGAAACAAATAGGCTTCAAGCGATTCCAATTTCATTATGGACGTAGTAAATCTATGCTCTGCTTCTTCTTCAATGAGGAAGAAGCTTAGAAATGTCAACCTGGAGTATATCGTGGCAGAGCCATAATTACTGAATTCCTCCGTGGAAGAAGTTCTTTTGCTGGGATTTCGGAATTTCAGGATGAACGGGAAACTATTTTTAAATGGGCCAGTCGCAAGAAGAGAGAGAGAGAGGGGGTATTTTTTGCACCAGGGTGACATGTGCTCAAGACTTGACGATTCAAGTGGAAGACATCTTCTCTCCCCCATTTTTCTATTCCCAATGAACGGTGAACGGAGGAGATGGGGGAAAATGGAAAGGGCATTGCTTGCCGGGGAAATGGATGGATGGATGGATTCATAGAGCTCAGGTGATGGACTAGGAATGATTTTTGGCAATGTTTTGAAAGTTCAGTCTTTGAGAATCACTATCCAAGCAAGACTTCTCTTCCCCTGGACTTCTTAAATTCTCACTTTTACATGGGAAATCACTAGTGATGGAAAAGGTGAGAGGCGGAAGAGGCTCGAAAGGCGGCCGAATCTTCAGTTCCAGTTATTCCCTCTGAAACCGAAAGAAGACAGACAATATAAAGAATGGAGTTTGAGAGAAAAATCTCCAAAAACCTCTGCAATAAAATTATATCTGAATTACCTGCCTATAGCATTTTAGTCACCTACTTTCAGTTTCGGTTAAACCCTGTTTCTGTTGAAATTTTCGCTTTCGATTAAGAGCCCTTTCGGTTCATTACAACAAATTACTAATGAGGCCTGAAGATTGAGGTGTTATGTGCAAGGGCTAGAGGTTTGCTTACTAAATAAACGTAGCAATAAAAAGAGTTATTTAGTTTTTGACAAGGGGGTCAAATAAAATTGCTTGGTCTTAAGATAGGTACATTTGACCAATTTCCATACATCAAAGTCATTAACAAAATGATTTTGAGGTGAGAGCACCATGTGACACGATCCATTTAGAAGAAAACGTGCAAACGTGCAATTGAAAATATTCTAAATAAAACAACTTTTCATGGAGTTTTCAACTAGTAGATTTTCCAGTTGTGACAGTAATTGAACCTTTTATCTCCTTTCCTTTGGACCTCTTTGTGTTCAAAATGATAAACACAGTAAAAAAAAAATATCTCAAAAATCGCTGTCAAATCATTAACAATAACTTATTTCTTGTCCAAATCAAGACACGTCCCGTTATTGGTCTAATAATTCACCCCTGACTCAATAATGTTGTTCCTTTGGAAACAGTGCAAACAACATTTTATGATCTTAACTTGTGGGCGATCAAAGTGGACAATTGAGCACTTAAGCAATCGACAAGATATGTTACTTCGATGAGGAACAACGGTGATATTAGAAATAAACCTTGCGGAACACCTTTTCTCCCAAAGGAGTCAATGTTTTTCTAGAGACTTAATGAGAGTAACCTGAAGTGTTTCCAACGGATGTGACGAGTAGCTCATTGTCACAAGAAGAGCTCTGAGATCTTGTTGGAATCATCTTCCAACAGCTGGGAACAGCACCTATACATACTGGCAGAACTCATAAGGATGATGAATGCTCGCGAGCTATTTAAACTTCCTCATTCATAAGGCACTCGTGAGGTAGCAAATGCAGACAACGACGCGTGTATTCTCTGTTAGTACGAATGCGAAGCTGGATTCCTGGATGAACTTGTCATTGATTCTGAAGAGAGTTTTCTTGTTGGATCTTGGAACAACGCCCGATGAGTCTTTGGTAATATACAGGTCAATACACTCGTTTCGGCATTTGGCTTTTAATCTTCGCTCCCGGGATGTGTTGTTACGTTCGACGCTCATTTTTTTCTCGCTCTCTTTAGTCTTTCCACCCTCACCCTCTTTCACAATTTCGGCCTCTGAATGAGATGCTCAATCACAATATTCTTTCACTTACACGAGTAAATTTTTACACCAGTCGTTTTGGGTTTATGGAGTCAAAATCATCTTTTATGGATGATATTGTAACGAATGCTTTTGAACGTCGCTGCAAAATCTTTGATGAAGAAATTGTCTTTGCACAAGGGGACTATGAAATCATTTTAGGTTAAAAAACCTTCTTTTTCATTCTTATTGATTATATTTCTTAATCAACATAATCTTTACCCATAAAAAAATTTTGAACAAACGAAGGCATGAAAGAAGCGTAATTTTTTGGGCCTCTAAGATAGCAAGTTACGACCCAAAGGATTGATGTAGAGATTTTGCCAACACATTAATTGAGTTGCACCATTGCCAAACAAACCTCATCTAAAATAATTAGGCATATTCGTTACATGTTCATGATTAGAGCTCCATAAATCGACTTTTAGCAATAAACATTATCTCGGACAACGGGATCAAAAATCTCGATATTAGCTCGCCTCTAATTTAAGCATTATGGACATCCTGTCAACTTTTTATCCAACAAACATAGATCTGTCTTAAAACAACTTGAAGAAAGTTATTGAAATTGATTTTTCAAAGGTTTTGATGTTGGGAATACATAACCCATATGCATGTCTTGTGGGGTTGAATATGAAGTAGTTCCACGCTACAACTGTAATCAGGCCGATAAGTCAGAGCATCCTCCTCCAACCCATCTCATCTCTCACCTGTGCGGCTAACGTCGTTCCCTCGGCTCTCTTCCTGCTTCTCCTGGCATCTCTTTTTCTCCCCTGATTCAAAACCCTCGTCTTCTTGTTCTTGTCCTCCCTCAAACAACCCCGAGCCAAAAATATCTTGGCCAGGTTTCAAAGTGTTCAACCCCCTCGGGAGAGATCTTCTTCTTCATTCAAACACTCACTCTGGAAAATCAGTCCATTCCCGGAGCTCCAACCTGACACAAGGAACACTTCTGGACTTGGAGGATGCCTGACACATCTTTAGGACTGAGACCTGTGGTGGTCCGGAAAGTGTCCCGGACTAACCAAGACTTGGTCGGGCGATTCGAGAAGCCTTTGTCCACCTCTAAATCTTCTTCCTCTGTCCTAAACCGCAGTCGTCCCGGTAGCGTCAAAGGCGCCAAATCTCCAGTGAGTCATCCACAGATAGGAAGTCGAAGAGTAGATAGGGGAGAAATCTGCAGAGATCGGATCTGGGTTTGGTCTTGCCTTGGAGCATTTGGAGTCGATCTTGAGCACTCATGATCTAATGCAGGGCCAGAACCTTGTCTAAGAAGTCATCAAATGAAAATCCCACAAGACATGTGAAGTTTGTTTAACGGAAGCTGCGAGTTTTTACAAGGGTTTTTGTTTTTCTTTCTAGAGAGACACTGTCTTGGAAAATAAAGTTTTGAAATGGATAATGAGCGTCATCAATGAGGAGCCCAATACGGATTACGATCATTTCATTCAAGATGGATCTGTGCTCTCCAAGTAAGTTACTCTTCGAAGTGGAATTTTTTTGAAAGTTTGAACATTTTGCACTTTTGATTGAATGAACTTCTCACAATAAATCAATTTTTGGAAGATGAAAATTTCTTCAAGCTTTGTACATTTCCTCAAAGCCTTGAAGACAGCTAGGAATGTGCTTTCTTCTAGAAACTGTCAAAAGCACAGTGTCAAATAAAACAGAAGGAATATTCAAATGAATCTATCCTTTGTTGCAGAGTTATGACATCCATTGTGTTCAATTCCGTGCCACTGGAAGATATTGACCAGAGTTGGGGATCAAACCCCGCTCATGACCGAGTGACGGCCGTGATTCGAGAAATTAAAAGGTATAGTTTGTCAAAAATATCCCTATTAGTATATTTCTTTAAACATTACTCCATGACCTTCCATTTTAGATACGGCGTTGTTGATGTGTTTGAACCACAGGACCTTATAGAGATGAAGAATATTCCCAAAGTCACCAAATGTTTGGCCCAGCTCTCAAAATTGGTAAGCTAAAACTGACTCACTCTTACGAAAAAATTTGAATCCACTGAATTTACTGTTTTTTTTTTCAGGCTGCCTCCGACAAAGATAATCTTCTCAATGTTTAAACATTGTCAACTGCCAACCGAAAATATCTCTTGATAATTTGTGGACTCGTTTCTCTTTGTTTGTACAGAACTGATTTTATAAAGCAAAAGCAAACTCCTCTTAGAAATGAGATGCTTAGTAGGTTTCTAGTCAGATCTAAATCCCCCGTCTGCACTTTTAGTGCCAATCTATGGGAACACTTTCTTCACTCTTCCGTTCCTTGTTTCTCTTTATAACACCTATAACCATCATTCATACAGACTTATATAGAATGCTTATATATGAAAAGATGATCTATCAAAGAAATAAAAAATGCAACCAAGAAAAGGTGTTTTTAACAATATATCAATTTACTCGTTTGCCTCAAATGTCTTTTTTACAATAAGAAGTATTACATTACAACGGAAACATGGATGAACAAACTCTAAATCTTCCATTGCAACAGTTTTAGTTTTCTAAACTACGTTAGTTCTTCGCTTGTAACTAATAACGTCTCTGTACAGAAAAAAGAAGCCAAATAATCGCTCGCGTTGATGCTATCGTGATCGGTTCAAACATGTGGAATGTAATGGTCAACGTCCCGTTCTTTTGCAATAATCTTTTCTTGTTCCATTATTGGTTCATCTCAGGAAGAACATAGCTAATATCGTCCCAAGGGTGACGGTATAATCCTTGCTTGAGGCGCTTCTGATCCAAGTAATGACCTGAAAACAATCGAAAACAACAATAGTTTTTCTTCCATTACGTGTTTTGCTTGGTTTTTCTTTTACCAATGAAGCCGATGCTTCGACCTAATACGAATAGTCCATTAAGTGAGCCTGTTTTCACGAATTCATCAGCTTCGTCTCTGAAAAGAATACCAACTGGTCCATTACGACTGCACTTTGAAGCTAAAGCATATTATTTCACTTTACTTTGTGAAACATCCAGAATGGCGAAGCAAGTCCACAAAACACACAGCAATGCATCCATCCACATTCAAAATCAAATTGGGTTTCTTGCTTGTGGTGATCTTCTCCACTTCCAAAGCATAGCTAAGCAATGGCGACTGAGGAAACTGAATGGTGGCAAATTCTTTGATGAGGGTCACGCGCATGTCAGGATTGTTGATCTGTGAATAAAGGCTGTTCAATTGGAATCCTGTACAGTTCAATGAGCTTGATTCAACTCACGGATTTGACACGATGGCCAATGCCCATGATCAGTTGGCCCTTCTTTCTCATCGAATTGACAAACTCCATTGGGATCATGTTGGCATCATAAGCTTCGGTAAATTGCTTGGCCGCTCCATCTAGAGCGCCTCCAAAACGGTCACCCTGATCAGAAAAAAGCGTCACGTTATCAAAAACAACAATGGCGGTTTTCTAGATAGAAAAAGCTCAACTTACGATGGTAAGTAGACCAGAAACCAATGAAGACACGAGGTCTTTGCCAGCACGGGCGCACACAATGGTATTGTGGGCGCCGGAGACGGCAGGGCCGTGATCTGCCGTGATCATCAAGCACATTTCCAAGAACTTACAGGCATAGGGTGGAAGACGGCGCTATGTGAGAGACATAAGTGAGGAAGGGGTCAAGAGGTCTATACTGTTGATAGTGTATTTGAATTACCTGGAACCATAGAAGGGAGAGCACGCCTCCAATGCCCATATCTTGTCGAAAGACTTCTGTGATGGGCATGCCAGCATAAATAAGCTCTTGGCCCCTCTCGTCACAAATGGACGTCATAAAGGATGCTGGCTTACGGATCAATCCCAATTCCTAGAAGAACGTTTTCTTCACAATGGCATGTGGGACTTAAGTAAAAATGAGCACATACCCTGGCCCAGGCATAATCCATGGGGACAGGAGGTGGTGGGACCTCTGCCTTGGGAACAATGATTTCTTTTTGGACGAGGTCACTATAGACCTCGCGGATGATTTCTCCCAATTCGTCAAACGAAGTTGGCACATGGGCACCAACTGCAGCCAGAGCTTTGTTCTTTTCTGAGGCCGTTTCGGCGGCACCTCCAGCAGATGCTCCAGCATGGCCAAACTAGGACAGGATTTGCAAAGGCATATAGGAAGCTAGTTTTCGTGGAACATGCTTGCTAATACTTACTTGCACGTCAGTGGAGAACATATCGGCGCAAGTGCCAATACACCACGCCACAATCGGTTTGGTAATGATCCCGTTTTTGATAGCCTCACACACCCGGTATTCTTCGGTTCCTCCGACCTCTCCCAAAAGGACGAGCATTTTCACTTCATCCTCGTTCTAATATTAAATAAGATAATTATTTTCTGTCTGTGTTAGATAAGTGTCATTTAATCTGAGTACCTGGTACCGCAAGAGATGGTCCATAAAAGTTGACACAGGGTAACGATCGCCTCCAATAGCTACACCTTCGAAAACGCCGTCGGTTTGATGTGATATGATATTGTTGAGCTCATTGCTCATGCCTCCAGATCTATTGAGACACGGCAACAATTCAAATATAGCCCTGACTTAGAGCGCTCTAGCCCTGACTAGATAACCTGAGATGTCTTAGACCATTGACGCAAACATACCTTGAAACGTATGCTACAGATCCAGGCCTATAGAGCTTAGAATGAAGGATATTATCCATCATTCCACCAGTGTTTCCAATCTTGAAGCATCCAGGTTTGATGCCACCCACAGTGGCAGGTCCTAATTATAGGGAAAGTCATATGTTTTTGACTCGATCAAAGCAATCAAAAACATTTTTTTCAAAGAAGAATTTTTACCAATGATATTGACACTCTTGGCATCGGCAGCTTTGATAAGCTTGCGGGTCATATTTTCTGGGATTCCCTCAGCAATGATAGCAATGGTGCGAATTTGCGGGTACTCCATGGCCTCCAAAGTGGAATCATAAGCCGATCGTAGAGAGGCAAAATTCACCATGACATCAGCGTCAGGATGCTTTTTCATAGCATCAGCCATGTTCTTGTACACTGAAACCACGATAAACCCGAATTGATACAAATTCAAATGGACCTTGATGTCATTTTGTAACTATTACCTGGGACAAGGATTTCTTTGTGACCCCAATAAAAGTTTTGCTTCGAATCTCCCCCCACCATTGGGTAGACCATGCAAGCGGCAGAGG
Organism: Tigriopus japonicus; assembly: GCA_010645155.1. Lineage (NCBI taxonomy): Eukaryota > Metazoa > Arthropoda > Copepoda > Harpacticoida > Harpacticidae > Tigriopus > Tigriopus japonicus. Next base: position 290,477 of record JAAGOF010000209.1, on the reverse strand, counting down.
GTTGAGGTCTTTGGCAGACATAGTCAAAATCCATCATTCCCTTTGGAAGTGTTTAATACGTTGTCAAATGTCAAAACCTCATTTTAAAAATCCCTAAAAATATCCTTACTTGCACGGCGCGTGTCTGCAGGCCCCAGATGATGGCCTTGGTCCCCTTGTTGAAGAGGGCGCTTGCCACCTTGCTCCCATCAGCGGCAGTGACAATGGTTGGCTTGGGAGCAAGATCGAAGGTCTTCTTGCCTGGAGCAGGGCTCTTCACATCCCCAGGCTACAAAAAGATCCAACAGAAATCAAACACTGCTTAAAAAGTAAGCAAAAATTGACTAGGCTGGGTGATCTTTGGTGGCAATGTTGCTAGCTTGGTCACGAAAACCTAGTCAAGAAATATACAAAAAATGTTCTAGGGAAGGATCAATTTTTAGGAGACCAATTAAGTCCTTGGTGTTTGTTTAATCAAGGACTTATTTATGGATTATTTTATTATTATTTAATGGATTGGATCATAAAATTTATCAAAGCAAAAATAAGAGGCTGTCTTGTGCCTCTTTGAAGACAACACTGGAAATCAAGAACCATAAACCAATAAGGGAGAGCAAGTGAGAGGGAAAAGATTCAAGGAATGCATGAACTGAAATGGGTTGCAAAACTGCATCCCTGGGATTCATCTA
>JAAGOF010000209.1:216731-284263 GCA_010645155.1 Tigriopus japonicus | reverse complement strand
GACTTTAAACAAAACACACTGATTAGGGAATGATGATGCATTGGAAAATAGACACTAAAACACTCTTTATAAATTATGAGCCACATGAACTTTGTTGCACGACTTAAAAGGACAGCACAACTGAGCTTTTTTTCCTTCTTAAGGGTGTCTCCCGCAAATCAGAAAAACTGCACACAAAATCAATCTTGTAGTGTTTTAAGACTATTGAAAGACACTTACGGTCTGAATGATTTTATTTGAAAGGTCTTCATTGATATTAGTCGAAAAAGCAAGCAGATTTTTACTTGACAAGCCTCAATAGTGGTGTCTTGAAAGTTTGAAGAAATGATGAAGAAGAGATGTGATCTTCTAATCAAAACTAAGAAAAAACCTTATGCCATTCTGGATCCTATTTTCAGACAAATTATTTGAACACTCACAAAAGGCTTTAAAGTTCATTACACTTTACATTGACAGGTTTTGTCCAATATGTTGCAAAATAAGTTCTTAACAATATTCTGACTGTTTTGGTCACCATTTTTGATTTTCATCTTCTCTCTTCAGGGATCCTGTGGCACGTTGTCTTCTTAAGATTAATTATATTTGAACCAACAAATTAGGACAGACCAGCTGACTTAAAGTGTGGCAAAACAGTAAGTTAAGTCACCTTTGTATAACTTTCAAACCAATTATTGCTCTTGGGGCCAATCAATGAGCATCTTAAAGTCATTTTGAACATTGCAACAGTTGCATCAAGCAACCCTTAATCTAGAAGAGGCCTCATCTTTGGCAGTTCGCCCAGCCAAATTAGCCAGAAGACCAAAGAGGCTGCTCTAAATTTCCGGCTGAATTGGCATTCGATCCTTGCCTTTCACTTGATTTGGGTCACCTCCGGCCAGTTTTGCCGTGCCGTGAAAAGTCCACCTCTATTCTAGATGTTCTTGGATTGACATTGAAATTTTAATACTTACTGAGTAGATTTAGGGAGAATCAGCGGAACTAACAATAATTTGCCGTAGAAATAACCATTTCAAACATTCATCTAAATTAGACGTCTAACCTATTTTCTCACATTGAAAAAATCCTAAGTTGCGTGACTCCATTTTAAAACCTAACCTAACCTAACTTAAAACCTAACCTAAAACCTAACCTAACTTAAAACCTAACCTAAAACCTAACCTAACTTAAAACCTAACCTAAAACCTAACCTAATCTAACACAATAGAATGTAATCCAACCTAACTTAGTTTCAGTTTTAAAGTAATAGATCACGAATAGTTCCTCAGGAAATCGGAAATTAGACGTTATTGATCCGCACCACCTTTAAAATTGAAACCAACACGCTTAAAATATGTTATCAGTTTCAAATTGATCCACTATGATAATTCAAATATATGGCCACAAAATAGTTTTCCTTTACGCTCAAAGTAAAAAAGACCTTGTGGTGTGACTTTGGTAAAGATGTGCTTTTTCATCATTTCCTCTAGATTGGAAGACAAAAGTTTTCCCCAATGCATCGTTCAATCGTGAGTCAATTATCAAGACCTGATCAAGACGGTGATTTGATCCACGATTCCCAGTCAGCAAAAGGAAACAAGATGAATTGCTTTGCAAGCTAATCAATCACATGCTACGGTACTTGATTACGAACCAAATAAATGAGAGACAGGTTGCATACATCGAGTTATGGGTGGGCAAGAAGCCGTCTTTTCTGGCTTCCAGTGTCGGGGTCGACACCAGGTCTCCTCCAGTGTCGACATTTTAAGGTTTAGTGGATTTGAAAAAAAGTTCCGCAAATTAGTGGGACTTAAATTGTAGAGTTTGTTAAATTAAGTCGATTTACTCTTAATTTTCACAATATCATAGGCCCATCCATTAGAATATCTAACAACAAAATAAAGGGAAATGCAAAAAATATTTTTGTTGAAGTATATTTTAAGAGATTTAACATAGTATCCTTGCCATTACAATACTAAGGAGAATTAAAACTCAATGTCATTTTAGGTCACAAAAGTATTTGTTGATAAAAATGACTTCCCAACCCATTTTTTGCCACACAACCCAGTGGTTTTAAGTAGGACTCGGGAGTATTTTTTTTTAAATACAAAGCATGTTTTGAAAATCAATTGTTCCTCGATCTTTTTAATATTTTTACTTTTAAAAAGATATAGAAATATTTTTTCGATTAGTTTATCAAGAACAAGATATTTCAGGCAAAGAATGAGGAAAACTAATGAAAAATGATCAATGCGCTCTATGACTTGCACACAATGCACCAAAATTACCAAAAAGTCAACAAAGAACACTGTCATTTTTTGATCAACAATTGTCATTTAAAAACCATGCCAACTATTGGGAAAACCTTAAAATTCAATTCCTTAATCAGTTGTGCCAAGAGAACCTCCAAACACGACCAATTGCAGATATAGATGCAGAAATAGATAGAGTACTGGGTGTTTCAAAAAGAAACGGAACACCTAATTATACTGCACATAACTTAATGAACTTAATGAAACCTAATATGAACCTCACCTTGATTGGATATGATTGGCCAAACACTTGGCTTGAATAGTCATAAAAAGCAATTTAACCCAAGTTAAATACTTAAGCGACCACAATTTTTCCTGTGAAGGATCATTTCTGAAAACAGAGCGTTCGTGACAGACTTTTTTTCTACTTTACGAAATTTGCCTACAATCGAAAATAAGGCGACATGAAAGGAATAACACCTATACGTATATTTGCAATTGGTTTCTTCCGTATCTTTTTGATCTTCATATAATTTTTTGAGATTAACCAGATCCGAGTTACGGACATGGTTTCCTGTTCCGTTTCTTATGAATCACCCGGTATTTTGGGAAAATTGGTGCCCACAGAGGTATAATCACTAATTAATGACATTGTCAACAAATATTTTTTTCAAAGTCCGGCCTATTTTTCAATTGCTTTGAGTTTTTATAGAAAAGATCATTTTAACATTTTGGAAAATATTTTTCCTAGTTTCACTTAAAAGGAATTCAAAATACAAAACTTACACATGTCTCACCAAGAAGGCTGGCTCTTTTATACAATTTTCAAAACTTTGGATTACTTTTAGAGATTAAATTCTAGTTTGAAAGACTGAGGCTAGTCTTTTTGACGCAAAGATCGATCTTTAGCCTCTAAAACAAAACTTTTGCAAAGTCAAGTCAGAGCTGAAGAAGTTGCCAGAAACCAGTCAATGGACTTAATTTCCAAGCCCAGTTTAACTTCACAAGTTAAACTCTACACTTCCACACTCTCAACCCGTACTTCCTGTTGCCTTTTGCATCAAGTAGATAGCCCTATTACAAACGCAAGTGATCCCCGAATAAAGACTAGGTTGCGTCATACTTTTTATAGGGTGAAATTGGATTCATAGAGCCAATGGGTGATTTCTCAAGCTTTTCTTTTTCACATGAAACCGTTTTGTCCAAATAAAATTAGGACAACTTAATCCATCTCTGAGACTGTCTCACTATTTGTTCTCACCTAGGCAAACCCGTCTTTCCCTATTTGAAAATGTTGCAAGATTCGTCTTAAATATACTAAGCTCCAAGACGGCAAAGTCCATGGGGAGCTTTCAGCAATCTTTACTTTCTCTGGAATCAGTAAGCCGTGGTGTCAATTGAGTGTCACACTTACAGAGTGGGGCAGCAGTATTGACCATGATTTGAAACATCCGCTGCAGCAAGACTTGGGACAAAATGACTATTTATTACATGTAATTTGGTTGAATTAAACATATCATGTTCGTTCCTCATATGTTTAATACATATGTTTAATTCAACCAAATTACATGTAATAAATAGTCATTTTGTCCCAAGTCTTTTGCTGAAGCTGATGTTTCAAATCATTGTCAATACTGCTGCCCAACTCTGTACCTTGAATGAAAAGCCATTGAGGAAGAAAAAAGGGATTTACTAAAGTAGGCCGTCTATAAATTCTTTAAGTAGGTGTTACACGGATTCAGAGATCCTCAAGTGGTTTGTGACAAATTAGATACCGAATGTCAAATTAAATATCCTCCATGGAAAGCTGAAAGTTGCCAAAGCAAGCCAATTTTCAGCAACAAAAGTTTCGTGCACAGAAAAGTGAAGTGACCTCAATTTTGCATGCACAAATTAATTTTTGATACAGCCTAACAATTAATGTACATGTGTATGTGCGGGAGAAAGCAATGATTTTTGCTTGTGCATTGTGCGTTGTAATAATAGAGTGCATTCACATATAACGCTATCAAGTGGAGTTTTGGTGGCAAAAGCTCGTTGGTTCCATTATTGAATGGACTTGCAGATAGCACGATCATATGTGCCGAGTGGTTTTTTGGGGGGGATCAGTTTAACACTCAATAATGTAAGAACAAAACGCCTTATGTAAACTTCAATGGGGTCATGCATATGTATTTGCAATGGTTTTCAGTTGAAATAATTGGTTAATTTCTTTATAACAAATGTGCAAATTTGGAAGATTGCCAAGAATATTATTTACTATGCATACCATGGTTTGAATAAAACCATTTATTGTTTAATTTGTAGTCCCCTTCATCAATATTAGAGGCATTTACTTTGTCCATAACTTCTGTATGATTTTATGACTCTCTTCATTTTATGCAATTGGCGAGCTCTTGCCGCACAAAGACCACTTAACGTTTCAATGGAAAAGTGTAATTGAACAAATTCAGCAAGGGAATCTGAGGGCTTAATGGCTAGGGATGTGTCAGAGTCCAGACTAACCCTCCCAGTTACTTGATAAAAAGTATTAAATGTTTCCAAGCTTTTGGTTAAATTTTTGTTTTATAGCTGGAATCTAGCCAATAAAGAACTCTTCCTTCATGGAGCAAACTTACACGTTGAAAAGCCCAAGCCATAAAGATATAAAGATCTGACCCATCTTTACCCATTTGGCCCCAACTGAAATCGTTTGACTACTTATCCATTTCAGTGAACTGCTTGTGTAAGCTAAGGCATTACGATTATTAAGGATTACGGCTAAGAATTCACACAATCATTTGTGTGATTAGGTCATGCCTTTTCATGGAATCAGAAGTATCAGACAAGTCACATTAAACATCTGAGGAATGTAAAAATAGAATCATAGACTAAAAAAATCCTGACTCTCCCAGATAGAAACACCTTTAGAGCACAATTACTTAAAACATCTTCAAACAATATCCTTGACTGATTTCTTTATTGGCAAGAAGCAAACTCATTCTTAGAAGGGAATTTGGTTTTTTCATTCCAAGTAAATAAATTCATTTCAGAGCATGGCGTATGTTACAAAGGATACGTCAGTTCTATCATTTAATCCACTCAAGTACTCCCAAAAACAAAACGTACAGTAATTAATCCCTTCGCACTTAATCATAGTGCTTAAAGTTCACCATGAACAAATATAATAAAATTTTGTGATTTTGTGTACTTCATTTTGATGAAAGAGATTTGTCAATAACATAACTTTCCTGTAAATTCAAAGGGTCAGATCTTTTGTCCTTTTTTCAAAGCTCAAGTTCAAGTAATATTCAAATGCTGGGAATCTTTTCTACCATCTTTCTACCATCTTTTCTTTTCTACCATCATTTGTGAAACATTTTATTTAGTAGTACTCAGAAATTGCATGCAAATTCCGAATGGCTTTTTAGGTTTGGATCGAAACACCCAAAGACATTATGGCATTTTTTGGACCCATAATTCAATGGGGAGCAACTTTACTTTATTGTATTTCATAAGTTTAGGTTCAGGGAAAAAGTTATATTCCTAAAAATCTATCAAATACAACATTTCTTGATAAACTATTGAATTCATATTTAGAGATCATTTAGCTATATGTTGAGTTCAAATTAAATAAAAATACATTCATCAGCAGCTGAGTTAATTGACTTGACATGGTCCATTTTTGACCCCAAAAGCCGAAAAGCGCTAGTTATATGAAAAAACAAAATCAACCAAAAACCACCACAGGTCGATTAACAATACTTAGTGAACTTTTGAGGCACTTTAGTTTGTCCAAAACTGATGGTTGACCATTGCAATCTTCAAAAGTATGTGTATCATGGGAACTGCGAGCTGTTGTCGCAAGAAATCCACTAGATGGCACTCTTTATGCACGTACTCTTTCATTTTAATCAACCAGTGTTTTTCGCCAAGATAGCTCATCACAGCCTGACTTACTCATGATCTAAAGCAAGGATGATTCAACGAAGGATTTATTACAGAATACCACCAAAGGCCTAGTAACCACAAGAAAATTCGATGGAACATTTACTGCACTGAAACAACCAGTGAGAGGCCTTAAGTCTGTAATTCGTTCTGAGAAATTAAAATGCTCTTGTGTAAAGTCATGAGCTCTATGTCAAAAATGGAGGCACTTCTAATTTAGCCCATCACTCGTCGCCATTCAATTTGAAAGCTTGCTAAAGTATATATCCCTAACCTGGACAACGTTTCCAGCAGGTTTCTTGGTAAACGGGTGGTTTTCGATGAAAAATTCGTTGTTACAGAGATTAAAACCACACAAGTTTTTTAAAATATAATTGCTCACCTTTTGCGTTCAAATCCGTAGCGTATCAAAACCAATCACACCCATTCATTCCAAAATCAACCCTTGACCCCTCCCCCCAACCCAACCCTCCCCCACAGTCCCACCCTCGCCAATCTTGAGCTTTTCTCAAGGGTCCCACTCGTTGAGAGCAAGAATTCCAACTGAGTCGCAACCCAAATGTGAGAAAGAGAAAAAAGAAGGTTGCGCTCAACGGGCACTCGAACCACGTGCTCATCGGAGAATGGACGACTGTTGATCCATCCATTCTATCCCCTCTTAAAGCACATCACATCTTCTTTTCTCTCTACAAAATGAACCATCGGCTTTTTGAAACTAGACCCATGCTAGTTGGAACTAATGAGATGGATTGTATGAGTAGGGAAGGCACTCTGGCCCTTTTCCTCCTCACTCATTTCGTTCCACTTTGGTCCTCGTATTCCCAGTAATATGCAATTTGGGACCCTCGTTTTCCCAGATTAGCCAAACTTATGAGAAAACTCTCGGTATCTGACATGAAGTTTTGACGACACCAAAAGTGCACCAAAGTGTTATGTTATGTCATAAAAGGCATGAAATAGAAATGCCAAGGTGACTGACTTACTTGCTGGTCTTTGTTCATTCGTTCTTGGATCCATTGTTGAGCCTCGGAAAAATCGGTCTTCACCTTGATCAAACCCAATTTACCTCTCCGTTTGATCAATTGATCGGGTTTTGCGACCAATTTCTGAAAGAATAATCCAAATCAGATTCAATCTAAACCTGCCTTAAATACGGACATGTCATGTGATGGTTGGCTTTCTTTTCCTCTGGTGAGCCTTTAGAAGAGAAAGTTACAGTTGCCATGAGGAGAAGCAGAGGGCTCTGATGGGCCTTGAAGGCCATGAGATCCCTTGCTGTCTTTGTTCTAAGACTTCCAATCAGCTAACCAACTTCATGAACTTCCACTACCAACATTTGACTAAGGGTTCTTCTTTGCACTCTTGACCTTTGCAAAATCTGATAGATTTTTTCAATTGAGCTTTGATAAAGAAGCTCAAATGCAAACGGCACTCGAGAGTACTTGTACAAGTGGCCAGATTTTTGTTTGGATTAAAAATAACTCGCCTCTTGTAGATTGATGAATCGAAAGATCGTTCGTTTGTACGTAAAGAACGTTGGCTTGAAAAAGTGTTTGAAGGTATTTATTGTTCATGTTGGCTATAACTTATATACCCTCTTGAAGAAATAATTCTGCCTGATACAAATAAAATCATTGGCCTATACAAAAGTATAGACAAGTTGACGCAGTTTTTTTAATACTTGGTTTTAGGATCGTAAGCTTAAAAATTGAACATCTAAGTGGTTGGATGAAAATCACGTGGGAAATGGTAAATTGAAGGGCAAGTATCGTCTAATTGAGCTTCAACTCTTCTTTCAAAACTTCACAAGGGCCATTTCACAATTGAAGCAAACACTAAATAACAATTTGAATAAACTATCTTCAATTTGATTCTCCATATTGTGTATGTTTGTAATCTTGTAAGCCAATGATGAGCTGAAAGGCTTACTCTTAGAAGCAACGTACAAAGGAAATCTCGGACCATTTGTCGAGACTTTGGGGCCAAATAATTTCTGAATTCAACAAAATGGTTCGATTTGATGACTTCCTTGATTTTTTTTTTCGAAATCGTAAACATGGAATAACCCAATGTAAAAGTTTAGGGCTGTAATGAAAGAAAATACATAAGTTGTGACTTTTCACGTATGTTACTTTCGACCTTCAACGAATTAATACAAATTGGAACAACGATAAGGTTCAATAATGGTAACCCAATTTAAGGACCCATTACGTTGAAGATTCACTTGAGTCTCCACTAACACTGCTTTTTTAATTTCATTTATTATTTCAGCGTATTAACAAATTGCATTCATTGTCAATTATGTGATAAAATTTGCCCCATATTTGTAGGACCAATTAAGTTAGCTTTAACAATGATATAAGCTGTCCAGTGCCCTTAAATGTCGAAAAAGTTATTCATCCACCCAAATTGAAGTGATTCATTTTCCCTTATGATGATGCAACTATAATCCCTCAACCTACTGCTTTCACTTCATCCTTAAATACAAGCCATTCAAAGTACATTCTAAAAGCAAACGATAATCACTAGGCCAAATTTGTTGTCTTCACGAAAAAATTATTTCTAATCCAGTTTTGCCTCTTTTGGTGGATATTTTTTTTTTCGGAAGAAGCTATTCATTGTCAATCTTTCCTTGGTTTTTGACGGGACAACAAATAGTATGTAGACAAACCGATATCATAGTAACTGTTCTTGAATTCATCACCTGGCGTTGACCAAAATACACATTCAGTGCATAAGTTCTCTTGATATAAGAATGAACTTGTATTTAACGGATAAGTAATGTTTTGATATCCAACTATTTGACTGTGACCATACCTCGTTTTTGAGCCATGGATTCGCTCCCACAAGAGCATCCCAATCGGTGTCTTCTTGGACACTTGCAAATCGGCACTCTGCCGCACCCGCCGCGTTTCCCAGATGCTCATTGAGCAACCGTTTGCCGGTAGCTTCACTTATCGCACGGGCAGACATGTTTCCAGTTTCAAATCTCCCGCCTAAATCTGGTCAAACGTCGCTTTCACTTTCCCTAATAGAGGACAGGACACTCGCCCAAAGCACGTGACGCTTGATGCAATATGTGTATTTAAGGGTGCTCTAAGAGACAATTAGACAATGCAAGTCAGTCTAACTTGAACAAAGTGTGTCAATGTTTGCAGAAAATGATCAAATCACTTGAGCAACTCCTCGTTCAGGGGATGTGTTGTTTCCTGACCGGGCAAAGGACAAGTGAGTGCCAGCTTACAATCAAAAAGATCGGGTGCTTAGGCCAAGCCAGCAGCACTGATTGTCAGGCTAACGCCCTGGATGACGCGGATCCTGTGAAGCAGGCTCGCCCTTCACTTCGGAACTCAGGGCTGCCAAGGATCGCCTTCATGGCTACTGCCTGCCTTGGGTCAGATTGGTGTGAATGAAGCTAAAATTCGTTGGGAGTCCAAAGGTACACATGAATGATTGTTGAGGGGTTTTGCATGATAGTGAACAATGGCAAGGATCCCTGATTTTATGTTCTCTCATGAGGTCCAAGATTTCGAACTGGCTCGGAAGAATCTTTAGAGGACGGAAACCGGGAAGCGACCAAAATATTGGTGGAGAAAGCGATGGTAGACTCTGTCTGGCTTGCCTTTCTCTCGTTTTGAGGGCGATGTGTAGTCATGAGATCTTTCAACCAGAGGAAAACCTGCCACAAAATTGGCAGGAACTGCGTGTCTGAATTTATTACGGGGATTTCATAAGCTAAAAAGCTTAGGTTTGTTGGAAAATTTGATTGGAAGGATTTTCATTCTGTAATGATTATACAAATATTTGAGACTTTTCTGGATCAAATGGTTTCATAGATGGGCGTTGGCATGGTAAGCGGTAGGAAATGATGGTAAATTCAAAGATGCTGCAGTAACTCTGGTATACTGACCAAGTTATCATTCTAAACAATCAACTTGATTGATTTAAATTGACATGTTTTCACTTTATTCCTCTTAGGTGTTGTTTGCTGCAATACCTGCATTTTTTTAATTGAGTTATTATATTTTGAACCTAATTTTGAAATGAGTTGTTGATTTCAACCTGAAATCACTGATGCTTTCAATCGCCTTTATCCAAAAAATAAATAATGAAATGTTTACTAATGATTGCTTAAAGTAATCCAATTTTAGGTGGACAGTGCCCACCTTTGATTAATTTCTGACCATTGTGCTAAATAGTGCCATAAATCTGATTTACGTCATATCTTGTCCAAAGGTAAGTTTGTTCTAAGATACTCAAGTTTACTTGATGAACTCACTCCAGATTATTTCATATTGACTATCTTTATGGAATAGAAATTGATATATTTATTTTTCTGAAACTGCTTGTTTCGGCTAAACCTAAAGAAACCAAAACCAGTTTTGCAGTTTCATGTTAAGCGAGGAAAAATGAAGCTTACTATTTCCAAAGCTCTAAAAATGCATCATTTCAAATAGTGTGTGGGCTACATTTTCCCTTATCAATAACTGACTTTCAAATTTGATCATTGGAAAAACGTTAGCGATCAAAACGCACGACATATGATTTATTGAAAGTGCTCATGACATAAAATTCATCTCCTATCCATGCTAGATATAACGTTTAAGGTAATGCATCTTCCAAGAATGGAACTAAACGCGAGTTCGTCTTTTCATGATATCTTCTTGATCGAGTTAAGGTTTTTAGGTTTCAATGCTTAGATTGTTCCTTGTTCCAACTTAAAGCACAAATATTTGGAGGTTGAGTGAAAAATCCCGGGGCAGTTTTTCTCTATTATCACGACCAGTCCTGCCATGGGGAATACTTTCATGCCAGAAAAGGCATTATCTGGCATTTTCGAGACACCATTGAAATGATTTTTTTCATGAGATGTTCCCTGAAAATGGCAAGCTTTTTGTTGGATAGATCTTAATCTATGATCACCAGACATGAGATTTAATTGTAATTGCGACTAAATTTTCACCTACAAAACAAGTTATGCGATTAATTTTATTCAAACTTTCCCCATCTTTCCAAAATTATTCAGTGTGCAAGTTGATGCATCCAAAGTCGACAAGCTTTTGATGCTCCTTACACAATCACTTCATTTAAAGAGAAATTAGTTGTAGTTGCGTTTTAAGAAAAAAAATCATTTGAAATGTAAGTGAATGCATATATGAATGATATATAAATGAATATAATTAGTTACCCTCGAAAATAAAGTATTATATAATTGCATTTCATCACGTTTGATACCAAAGTGATTGTAATTAGTTACATTTCAAAATTAATTGGTACAGGTCTGAGCTTCACAAAATGCAATACATTTTTATTTCCTCACAACGATACAGCTTCCCAATGATGGAAATATATTACTTCTTAATCTTCTTTCCGTTTGGGTTCATTTCGTTTTTTTTTTCAAATTTCTTTGTCTTGGTTGCAGTCAAGTCTTTTTCGAGTGAAACTTGTTTTCTCTTCAAATTCTTTTGATTTAAAGACATAATGCCCATGATCAAAAATTTCAAATCTCTATGCAGAAAAATTTTCAGGCCTAGTTTATCTGAACGAAATTCAAAAGCAATGAAATTCCTAATCTCAATTTTTAAAAGTAAAAGGTATCAAAAGGGTTGGTGCTTTTTCCCATTTTCATCCGTTTAACAATAAAGCATTGCGAAAAATACTGTGATGGGCCAAAAGTGCTAAAATGTGATTATTTGGTAGACATTTTACCATTTTCTGGACAACTATTCTGGCATATTTTTTCATGGGAACTGGCGTTTTTATCCAAGCGACTCTGTAACACTGATCCCGACCAATCACAACAAAAATTTCAAAAACATAGTACAACTACCAACCAACCAAACAAGTGCTTTTTACAAATAAAAATGAGCCACCCGAGTTTGAATGTGAACATTATGCCCATCCAACGTCCTCGAATGGTAGACCCCATTTGGCATTCCGTTGATCAAGCTCGAAATGAAGATGCCGATCTAGCCATTTTAGAGCAAGAGAACAAAGAGCGGTTCAAGAAGTTTAAAACGAATTATTCCGATATTCCACCCATTGGACGCTCTAGTCAAGAGCCTATGGATGACGATGAGGATGAAGATGATGATGACGACGACAATGACGATAACGATGACAATGATTCGGATTCTCACGAGGATGAAGAGGACGCAGAAATGGACCTCAATTTCAGTGCAGGCAATGTACCGGCCAATGTTGGTCAAGGCAGCTCTGGTGAAGCCAGTGGCATCAATTCGCCCAGGAATGGCAACAGAGTGCCTCAAGAAGACATTGAGGACATGAATCCCTGAGTGTTGAGGGGGATATTTTATTCATTTTCATCAAATAAAGGTGCTGTGACATGTGTTTGAAGTAATTCCTCCAAGGAAAGATGTTTCATTTGTTTTACAATAAACTCAGAAACAAGAAAGTTTTTTCAATTGGATGTCGGCTTGGTGACGTCATGTGATGACGTGGACAGCCGGTCACGTGACCTCAGCAGAAAAAGTAGGACATTGCTCTGACTTCAATGCTACGATTTCTGCCAAAAACTGGTTTATCTCATTCAATTGTGTTGTTCATGGCTGAATGGCTAAGTTGAAAAGTACTTGTGTGGTTTGGTTGAATGTTTGAAATTGCTAACTCTCAATTCTAATCCAAATTAGGCAGGCAAATATTCAAGGAAATGATTTAAATAATTTCTGAGAGGGATAGATTGTCAATTCCAGTCAAAGTTGGGTAAATTACTTGATGAAATGTAATAAATTTCAATTTAATTACTTCCTCAAAAATTCTAATTCATCACAATAACATTGCCTGAGTAATCAATTGACTTCAAAATTATGGGTATCAATTAAGATTTATTTTGTTGCACTTTTTGGCAAAATTTATTGACTGAAACTCTTTCGTCAATATTGAATTCGATTAATTCTCAGTTATATGCTTAAATGGGTATGATTTTATTCATTAACTTTTCTTTTGAAACGTAAGCATGTTAGGCACAGGATGATTTTCCGACTTTGTTTAAAACTGTTATGTTTATTGTTTTTTTCACTCGCCATTTTAATACTTGAGAAATGCTAATCAAAATTGATAATGACACACATTTTTGAACTAAAGTGCTATTACAGTAACTTATTAATTAGTTGATGTTTCAGTGTCAGTTTTCTTTTTTTGTTGAAAAGACATTATGTTTAAGCCTAAGTTGCTACATTGTTAGCAACAATTCAACCCTGAAGAAATTGTTTCTTGACAGTTTTTACATGGCAATTGGAAGGCAGTGGGATAAAACTTTAGCATGTTCTTTTATTCATTCAACCCTTTTTATTTCTTTTTACGTTCACATTGAGCCTTAAGACCCCCAATTGCTGAACTAAAACTGTTTTAAGTGTAAATCATGGCATTGAATTCAGGAGAATGTCCTAACTTTTTTACAGCAAGGTGACTTGAGAAAACGTCGATTTATGAAGCTGCATTTTGTGGATTAGGGTTGGGTTTTTGCAATCTTTTGGATGGGTAAATTATTCTAGGCTTGTCTGTCAGATTTTCACAACAAATAAAGTTATTTTCTTGCAAAAAATCCATTTCTACGTACACACTAAGCTGTTACACTTAAGGACAGGAATCGGTCACCCTCTGAGCATACTTAACTGAAGAATTTCAAAACAAAAGGAGTCCGAGACCTTATAGTTTTGGAGGCAGTTCCCGGTTTCACTTCATTCATAAGATCATTTCTTCTGCCTTTAATTTTGGCTACAGGGTTTTTACGGGTGACACCGTTCGTTTCATTACTCAAGAGGCACAAAATATTGGATGAGCTTTCTGCGACATAGTTTGATAAGTTCATTTTGAATACCATTTGGCCCGATTGGGACTAAAGAGCAAGAGATTGTGAATGTCTAGAAAAACATAGGAACACAAATATGGGGAGCTAAACTTTTTCGTATTAAAGAAAGATTGTAAACTCCGATTGTTTTCAAACAGTGGGCTATTCTTAGATAAAGTTTGTTAACTCCAAATAATCCAGACTGGTTTTCAAAATTCGGAAATCTTCATCACAGTCTTAACATAATGTATAAATATTCGAACTTGTGTTTTCGCTCAATGGAAGTATTTTTGCAACAAAATGGCCAAAAGAAATCTGCTCTTCTCGTGGTGAGCCTTTAAGGCATTTTAGTCTCTGTTTGAATCAGTGCAGTCAGAATTCTTCTTTGCACATATTTAATGCATTTTCCTTAAGATCAAAAGCTTGATACTCTATTTTCAGAGGGCTTATATGTTAACATATATTTTTCACGAAAAAAATCAATTCAAGCTGAGAGAAAATTAACAGTTTGGCCATTTCCGAGCTGACATTAGTTTTAAGCTTTGCCTAAAATGCCATTCAAAAGAGCAAATGGCATCGTCATCGTTTGGTTGTGTTTTATATGTTTTCTTACCTTTCTTGAAAGTTAACGTGTGAACTAACGAAATTCATGGGGACAGTATAATATCTTTTGGCGTTTAAAGCATTTTTCCAAATCTTGAGGCGAATTTTAAGGTTATTCTTTCATTTTCAATAACAAAGAAAACTAGTGATGGACCGAAAGAGGGCTGAACCAAAACTGAAGGCACCTGATCAAAGAGTTACATACGCACTGAGCAAAATTCACCTCAAGATTGAAATTGATCATGTGCACGACGTTGGGTAGTTCTGAATTTCAGACAAAATTCGATAAATTTAGTTTCAGAGCATTTTGGACGAAAAAATCTTCGAATTTGTTGTCAAACTCCATTCTTAACAGTGCATGTCTGCTTTCGGTTATGGTAAGTCTCGCCGAAACCGAAATTTCGGCTGTAATTTTGGCTTATATATATACCTTAAATATTCGTCTGTGTCTGATTTTTCCAAATGCCAGAAGTAAACGTGACCAAAATAAAAAAACTAGTGCACTGTTATAATCAGGGCCACCAAATTTATGTAAAAATACCGCTATGAAATGTATTATTTTTGGAATTTTTTTGAGAAATAATGTCACAAAATCGGATTTTTTGGTATTTTTTTTTATATGTGTTTGGTAATTTGGTCACATATTGCCTCAAAAATAACCTTTTTCGTACTTGCATCATCTAAATTTTGTTTCTTAGGTAGGAAAAGATGCTAAAATAATTATTTTCGTCACAATTGTTGCAAATTGAATCGCTTCTATTCGTATTTTGATTTTGACATCCTTTTTGTAGATCATTCTTAACAGAACAGGCATTTTTCTACATTTTTCTACATTTCTTTCAAAATTCTCCCAATTTTTGTAGTTTCTTGACAAAAATTGCACATTTTTGCAACTGCAATGTAAAATGCTATTTGCAACCATCTAGCGGGCCTGATGATAAACTATATATTCCTAGTAACAAGTGTAAAGCGCTGTATCTTCTTGCTCTTTTATCTTGACTTTATCGTAAAATTAAACATTACTCCATATCAGTTTTATTTAAACAATCAATTTAACCACATTTATGTAAAATTTTCCCTATTTTTGTAATTTTGGACAAAAATAGCAGATTTTGGTAATTACATTGTAAATGTAATTTACAACTATCTGGTGGCCCTGATTATAAAATAAAAAAAATCAGTTCAACAATCAAAACGGTACCAATATCATACTTGACTCTTTTCAAAAATCTTCAAGCTTTGCAATGGATGCTTCGGCGTTGGCCTCTTTGAAGCAACTTTTTCACCGCTCAACGTTTTCCCAATGCACCCAAGGGATGCGTTTCCCTGGACCTTTTTCCAGGTCTCGGTGGTCTCGAAACCTCGCTCGATCCTGCGGTCTCCGTGCAAACGAATAAGGAAGAGAGGCCGCAGTCGTCCGCATTTGGTCGCAGCACACACCTCCGCAGACCAAGGAGCCAAATCCTCTTGTTCTGCTATGCTCTGTGTGTCAGCTGCTCAATCTGCTACGCTAGCTGTTTGCTTGCTTGCTTGCTTGCCAAGTCCATCTATCCATCTATCAAGTACAGAGAATCTGCCTGCATGCAAGGATTATAGTGTTTGTTTGACTTTTTCGCTTTATCTCTTGATTGTGCTCACTAAAACGGATAGTCCGATAATCAACGTGTGACAAGAGATTATTTGCCTCATGGTCAAGTCCAATGGCTGAGGCTACGTTTTCGGATTCAGGGATTGTGAGTGTGCGCCTAATTCGCAGCTTTCAGCATCGCAATATTCGCCATCTCGTCATTAAAGACGTCGATTGGAGTCAAACGGTGGAGCAATTCATGGTTCGAGTTTTGCAAGACATCAAAACTGCCCCGGGATTGCCTCCCCCGTTCAAAAAATTCGATTTTGACTGCATGAAGGTGGGTTTTTGACACCAGGGAGTTTTAGTTTAGAAGCGACATACGGTGAAGATCGTGGGAAACTTGCAGGGTTTCTTGTGCATTTGTTTATGGGCAAGGTAGGAGGACGTTTTTAGTTGGATATTCGCTTATGAAAAGCATTTAATTAGGTTTTAGCTTTGTGTGCTTCATTTAAACCTTTATTGGCGAAAATTCATCTTGCATTAGCGTAGTTCGTTTTTAATGAAGGTTCATTATCATTAGAGTTGTCATTCAAATGCTTCATTTGTTGTTCAAAAATGTGTTCAATTATGCACAATGCTTGAAGATATAAAAACACTTCCACAAAATTAAAAGTAAAGTAAAAAAATAGAACAACTGTTATTGTTGGTAATTGAAGCAAAGTCCAAGGCTTATGCAAGTTCATCTTTGACCAAAATATTAAAATGTCATTGAGTTCTTATCGTTCTTGAAACTTATTTTTTTATTGTGCCTTTGTCAAAATGGCGGAAATGCCCTCCCAAACTAATGATCTATGCAGTTGCATTCTAATTCAAGGTAATAGAGAAAATACTAAGCTCCCTTACACAACATCTGTAAATGAATTTGCAGTGAATTGAAGCCTTCTTTTGTTGATTTATGGATTTCTTCTACCCACCCAAATTTGCAGATCGAACATCAAGCCCACGGTGCCAAAACCAGTGATCCCGTGATCAACCGTACTGACGATGACCTGCTCATTCTAAAACCGAGTCAGACTCTCGCAGAAGGCGGTGTGAAACATGAGACCGAGATTGCGTTCTTCAAACGCGCCGATTACATGGCTTATCAAGCCAATCCTGACATCGATCTAGTGCACACCATGAACCAGTCCTAATAAAACCCCTAACTTTAAACCGACCCGGTGGCAATGATCTTGGGTCCGTCCCCCTGCCAAAAAAAACAATAGAGAGATGGAAGTGCTCACCGTGGTGCTGAGCGCCATTCTGGGCTTTTGTCTCATGTTCTATGCCTTTGTGGCCTACATGCGCCCATATGCACGTCTCAAACAGATACCCAAGGCCAAAAGGGTGCTTTTTGTCACCAGTCATCCGGATGATGAGACCATGTTCTTTGGTCCTGCCATTTTGAACCTGTGTCGTCAGGAGAACACGACTGTGTTCCTGATGTGCATGTCCATTGGGAACTACAATAACAAGGGTCATCTCAGGAAGAATGAACTCTATAAGGCTTGTGAATTACTTGGCATTCAGGAACAAAACATCCTTATTCTCAGGTGAGTGAGACAGATTAGAGCCACTGTGAGTAGAAGAGTACGCACTTGAGATTGATTGGTCCGATTTTGGGAGCAAGTGTCTCTGTACGGGTGGAGAAGAATGAGGAAAAAACATTGAGAGTGGATTTTTGTAAATTGAATGTAACTTACTCAACCCAAAGAAATAACAGATTGGAGTCTGTTTTTTTCTCGGCACCACCATTTTTCTTATATTGAGATATATTAAATGCAGTTTTAGTCAAAAACTGAGCATTCCATTATACAGAATTGACTTATTTTGAAAAAACTAATGATCAAAGAAATCATTGTTGACCAGAAGTTATTTGCAATGTATCGCAATTAATAAAAGAAAAGGCTTAAAAGTAAATGCTGTCAATAATGCATAAAGCAGCAATGTCCACCATCAGCAAGTTGATTTTTAAATTAAAAGGTATTCTTCAATTTGGACGGATTATTTCCTAAAATTTGTCAAAAGATTATTCTTAAATAGATTTTTCCTGTCTCCAGCTTTGGTGTTTGCTTCTGACAAACATTTTTTTATACTCAAGTTTTGACTGTACTCTTTGTCTATGGTGGCTTTAATCCAAATCTAGAACGAGATAGATGGTTAGCGAGATAATTGGTTTGGTTGCAGATACACGAAACTACAAGACAATCCGGGTATTCGTTGGAAAGAGGAATTGGTGTCAGAGCCTATTCTGCACATGACCATAGTCCAAGATATCGATGTGATTGTCACGTTCGACCGTTACGGTGTAAGTGGACACAAAAACCACACTTCGGTTTATAATGCCATGGCATTATTGTGTCTGGAGAGGAGGTAAGAACCATGCAAATTAATCTCTACTATACAGCAATAGCGACCAATGAATGGTAGTATTGGGACAATTTGCACAAACGTTAAGGTCGATTTTAGATTTAAACAATCGATCTTCGGTGACTTATCCTTTTGAAATCATTGACAAGTTAAAGCACAAGATTTCTTCAAATTCAAAACCTTTTGATTGAGACCTTTCCTAAGCTTTGGGTATGTTTGTATTGCTCGATCTAGTTCGGTGAGAACTTGGACCCGAGACTTTGTCAGAAATAAGGAGAATGCAACTAAGGATGGAACAAGTGATCAACTGTCGACCAACGGTCGGACAAGTGTCAAAAGACTGCTATCCTTTTTACATCATAGGATGGCTTTCTCATGATGGTACTTTGGTTCGTATACATGTTTCCCTACAATTTTAAAGTGAATTCTTTCAAAGACCAGAAACGCCTTTGAAAAAAACTTCATTGAGAAATGGCGAATGAAAGCTGGTCACAAATGCTGAAATACATAGAGCATAAGTATGTTAGCATAATATCATTTGAATAGAGTAATTCAATATAAGCTTGCAAATTCACTAATAGGGAAAGCTGTCTCTAATTTTGCCCAGATTTTCCCGGCCTTTTAGTACCATCTACTGGCGAATTTGCAAGCTTGGATTACAATTCTCTCATGGTTGTTTTAATAAGTAAAAACATTGAGAGTGTTCAGCTTAACTTTAAAAAGATTATATCCAATTTCAGATTGCCTAAACACTGCCGAGTGTATTGTTTGAGGAGTGTGAACATGTTAAGGAAGTACTCATTCATGTTCGATCTTCCCATGAGCTTCATTTTGGCACCGTTTTCGTACATCGCCTCCTTGCAAGACTGGCTCACAATTCAGAAAGCGATGGCTTCGCATCAGTCACAATATGTTTGGTTTCGAAAACTCTACATGATATTCTCGCGATATGTCCTCATTAATACTCTTGATCAGATCAATGTTCACTCGGGTCAAAGCTAGCCTGAGATCATCGACCATACTTATCTATCAAAAGAGAGAAAAAAATAATAAAAATGAAAAGCTCGTTGGCTCACCAATGGATTGGTTTCTTCTTCTTGATTTTAATTACCTTCCTTGTTCGTTCCGGCAACGACGTAAAGGGATGACATTTAGACAATTTTTGAGGAATATTGGATGCCATTGTAACAATCTTACAAATGATAAAACTGGTTAAAACATGGAGGCCAAAAGTTGATTTTCCATTGCTCTTTTCAAGTACAATAGTATAATATCCTTTTTCTTTGCGATCCCCCAAATCCTATTTTCTAAATGTTGTTCTAATGTGGTAAAGCCAAAATATTTTTTTAAAATTATTTATGAATCCGAAATTTATGGCAAAAATTCAAGATTAGTGCGATAGGAAAACAACCGATTAACGAGTACTTTTTGGGGTTTTCAGTTGTTACAATTACAGTATTTTTTAAAGGTAATGGCCACTACCCATGCTTTTACAAAAAAGGAACGAATTACTCTTTTTTTGTGATGTTGAAAAGTGAATAATATTTGTCTTGGCAAGCTAGAGCGTTCCATGACACAATTTGATGCAATTTATAAATCTTAGAGTAATGATTGTGTTACCTGCTAAGTAGATATTGATGCAATTTTGCATAATTTGTTACTAGGAACCCTTTTAGTATCAGATAGATGGTTTGGAAAATATGTTCGGTTAAGTTGTTTTATATGGGTTAAGAAGATATGGTTGACTTTGAGCTAATTGGAAATGTGCACCTTCGCAAAATATCTTAATTATGATACAGGGGCATTGAAAAATTTCATAAGGTGTCGTTTTAACTCATGAGTACAGGACGGAAAAGAAAGTTGGAAAAAATGTCATAACAAGAAGGTTTTAGTTGGAAAATATGAGCAAAAACAATTTTTCAGCTATAAAACGGACAAAAAAGTTTTTTTTCCAGATACTGATGAACAAAAGTCAGGTTTTTCACAAAAAAATAACCAAAAACAGTCTTCGTTTCTCAATTTATCAACAATTATAGGGCAAAATATATACCCGTCTGTTGTTTTGTTTGCCGGCAATATTTTTGTTCTCGATTATTAGATAAACATTTTTATGCACCTGCAAAGGAAGGGAGTAATGGCCAAATTCCGGCGGAGGGAGTTTCATTTTAATGGCGACCCGAGGGCGTCAGCCCGAGGGGCGTCAATTAAAATGAAACGAGTGATGTCGGATCTTGGCTATTACTCCCTTCATTTGTGGGTGCATATGGTATTTTGTTGACCAACTTATCCTTTTTGGAACTTCCGTTACAATTTTTCAACCCTGAAAATCAGTTCAACCACGGACATTCGTACTATCCAACTACTGATGGATTTCGAGTTCGAATTATGCCATACTTTTGCCATTTTGGTCCTTAAGGGTCAAAAACTTTACCACTACTAAACTTCTCAAAGGGCAAAGCACCTAATCTCCAAGAAAAATATGGCAGCACTGCCAACTCGAAATCCATTTTATAACTACCAATCGAACTCGAACTCGAAATAGTTCGAGTGTTGCCATATTGGTCCCTGTCTAGGTCTTTGTTCAAAAAGTTGATAACAACCCGCCTATTTTAACAGCAACTACACTTCGAGTAAAAAGTGGCAACACTGCCAACTCGAAACCCATCACTATATAATCCAACTAGCATGCTTTGCTTACTCAAGGAGTACTCTACCCTGGAGGTAGACTGGGCGCAAGTTCAAGACAACGAAAGGGCGATGCCAGCAAGACATGTCTTTACAGAAAATGAGGTTCAAAATCAATTTGTGCGATATTTCTGACTGAAAATTAATTGCTATATATTTGTAGGTTATATCTAGCAAGTAAATGACCCAAAATACCAAGAAAGTAAAACTGGACAGTTACAAAACTTGAAGTTGAAGATAAAGAAAGGAACATGACAAAACAACAGTATATTTTAGCAACAAAACATAACAAGTACATATGCCAATGTCCACGAATGTTTTTCTAAGTACTGAGACTGCAATTTATTGATTATCTTGGCCCCTGGGCCGGATTTGAAGGCGTCAAACTGTTTCGTCTTTTCCTTGCTGTCGTAAATTTCAGAGTTCTGTTCTTTGGCAATTTTTTTGCCAAAAAAAGTTAAACATTCTCTTGGCTATTTCTTCACAAAGAACTTAAGAGTGACCTTTGCCACAGTAGGCTTCCAAAATGTATCAAATCAAATCTGTATCAAATGAGCTTCCAATGATCAAACAAAAGCTTTTGGCAAACAACTCTCTTGGGTGTTGGCATTCTAAAAGAAACTTCTTGCTTTCCTGGTTTGCCATGATTTGCGAGAATATACCCCAGGTATGAATACAAGTCAGGTAGACTAAATCGGTTGATTTGGATAACCCTCCACAATTGATTTGCTCCAAAAAGCTCTCTCGAGGGCCATTGGAAGTTGAGGCTTCTTCATCTTCAAGGTTAAAAACTATTAAGGTTTTGCCCTGTGACACCAAGTTTGGGCATTGGGTACACTTCACTCAACGATTGCACAAGATAACCAGCAATGTAGAAACCAATACTGTTGTCTTCAATGGACTCCAAATGAGTAATGGGAAGAAACTTGAGCATCAACCAAAGTTTTATAGCAGAATTCTGGATGGTTTCACTCTCGGACACTGATTTGGGGCCAACATTAATTTTAATGTCACAAACGTGCATGTTGTCGAATTTCACCAATGATCAAACTTAGATTAGCTTCTCCACTCCACGGGTTGTCAGACTCTAGAATCTGTCGGTAAGAGGTAAAATAATTACCTCCCGAAAGTTGTCCTTACAAACCAAATCAGGCTGATTGAAATGATCAGATTGAAATTTCCCAAAAAGTACATTTTGGATCTCATGCCTATGTAACATATCTTCGGCATATTCTTGGAGAGTTTTGGTAGACAAAATCATGGCAAGCATGGTGGGAGTTGTGAGACCTTGTCGCTCTTTTCCCTGGCATTCTAATTTCGAAATCCAATCAAAGATCCAAAAAGAAAATTTCGAAAGAAATTTCAAGTCATCATCCTAAACTGAATAAATTGAGTCACGGGATGGGTCACGTTTTTGTTTGTGAAGGACGGCACTTTTAGTGTTCACCACTTTCCACCACTTATTTATCAATTTCAGGAACTTCAATGTGTCTTTCCATGTTATATCCATATTGTTGATGTAAAATTCCACGTGTTCGTGTTCCACCGTTTTTGAAAGTCTTGGACTATTCGGTTAAGGTTATGTCTTTATTAAAGTATTCTCCTCTCCATAGCTCTTCAAGGCTGCCAAAATATTTGGTATTTCCCATAAGTATTCAATGCGATCTCGGATTGTCACACTTGCAACAGAGGATTGGGAGAAGATCACGTTTTGGACTTGCATTTTAAAGGTGCCATCTTGAAATACTTGTTAGATGAAACAAGGTATTGATCTGGCTAGTTCCTCTTTCCTCAATGTTTGGAAAAAGGACACAGTTTTACTTTTAGACGACTGAGATGCCTTCTGACAAGCCAAGGGTGTGTAGCTTGAACATGATATCCTCAAGGCACTTTAAGCGCTCATCCTCAAGGAACGCCTCATGCTAAGCCTCCTCCTTTTGAATTTGAAGGGCTTGTAGGGCTCCAGAAGGAGCGAGCCTCTGTCTGGTCCCGTGATGGCTTTGGCGTGATCGAAAGATATCTTGAAACTCGCTGAATGGGTCACTTAGAACCTTGTATATGGAGATGTGCGGATCTGGAGTTGGGTCTCCGTATCTTAACCAGCAGCCAGACCTGCAACCAGGTGCAGCACAAGTGTTCGCCATCTTCCAATTATTCGACGTGAGAAATTCTACGTTTCCAAAACACAAATCACCTAATTTCTATTTAAGGAGACTGCACTCCCGCTGTCTCTCAACTGTCGTTTCCCAGCGTGACTGAGTCTCCAGAGTCTGAAGATCTCCTTGGCTTACTCAATACCGGTATTAAGAGCAAGCTACGTTCACCTCAAGTACATCAGTGGGTGTGTTGGCTACTCAGTGCCATGGTATAAAAGCCTACCACGACTTCTTCAGTGGATCATTTCCCGTCAATGAGACGGGGGATTCAGACGTGCAAGTAATTGTTCGTCTGAGATGTATTTGTAAAGGCATGATGCACTCAGAGGGCAATAAAGTGATTGATAGGGTAATAAAATGATGTGTAGGGTAATAAAGTAAGTTGTAGGTGAATAATATTTTGGACCTGACCTCTTTGGGCTTGGAGGAAGTCTCATAAAAGGAGAAGGCGGTCAATAAATAGTATTTTCGTCCTCGGCTTTTTACCTAGAAAAATTGACGACCTAATTTAGGTCGGATTAAAATGTCAAAAAAAGTTTTTTTGGGGCCTGAAAAAACATGAAAAAGTACTTTAAATTTCTACAAAATGCAAAAAAGAGTTCAAAATAAGTTCCAAAACCCAAAAAAATATTTTTAAAGTTTTAAGTTAAAACCATTTAATCCTTGCTCTACTCGTGAGTAAAGAGGGGGATTTTTTTTGCCTTGGAGCAGAAATCTCAGCCGTTTCACAACATAAGGCTGCACGGCGTTTAGTTGAGTTGGAGAAGTCATTTTTAAGTTCCAAAGACACTTGAGGCCACTTTTGAGGTCCAGAGACAATGCTGCACTTATAATTAAGTTCTGTGAATTGGGTCACTGGCCAAAATTTGATGTAATGTCACTAAAAACTTTTTTAAAAACAGTTTTTGAGTTTTTCTTTCCATCTATTCCTAAGGTAGTCTCATGGTTGTCTCTATCTGAATTATTGACGAAATCTATTGAGTCTTTGTTCTAATTTGGATTAACAAAAGTCCGATCGTGTCCTTTGAGAATTGTGTTCGAAAAAGGCCATTGAAAATTGAACTAAATGTGCCTAATAATTAGGTTAAATATTTTTTATAAATGTGTTTTTAGGCATGTTTAAGTGGCATTATATCACTTTTTGGCCCCTGACCTAATTAACAGATAACTAAATTATCTGGTAATCATAGACCCATTTCAGTTGAGTCATCCACTCTCCATTGGAGGGTGCTGAAAAACAAATAAGAATCCTAGCCATCAATGAGTTTTAATGTTTGATCTCTTCGTTCAAGTTTTCATTGTCCACTCCTATCCTGTTGTGGGTGCTGTCTCCTCTGAAGAGTCTGTTGTATGCCTAATTTTGGCTGATTTGGGATCACTTTTGCCTTGTGATGTCCACTTACAGGGTGTCCAAGAATTGACTTTGCATCGTGTTTTTCCTTCCCAATCTGATCACAACTTTGCTGAAAAACACAGTTTCGAATGCATGCCACAATATTTGAACCATTCTTAATATTTCAAACAACGCAAGTCAATAAAGTAACTGCAGTTTCTTATTGGAAGGACACTTCATTAATCACACGGCCCAGGGGATCTCTAAATCTCCTGAAATGAAGAGGAACAATTGTACAAGAGCATTGCCCCAAAATATGTTAAAAATGTGAAAGAATCTTGTAAGTATGAGCATAATACCCTCAAAACAAGTCAAATATGTTGAAGAGCTTGAAACAAGAAATCTTAAAAAGGGTTCGTAGTTATTTTCTACTGAAACACAGTCACATCCACAAGTATTTCTTTCTTTAACTTGTTTTGGAGCCATTGGAAACCTATTTTTCCAATGCACCAACAACTCCTAGACACCCTGTATAATTAGTTAAATTGCGGTGAGTCATTTGCCGCAAGGGGAGGCAATTTCACTTGAAAAGAAGACCAACCAAAATCATTTGATTTTGTAACCATTTGTTATCAGTTCATCACTTGAGCCCATTTCGTATCGTGTATGTACTGCTAAATGCTCCCATATTTGCTTTCTACGTATTTACAGGCTCTTCAGATCAGACCTCAAGATGTTTTTACATGGTGGAGTTTCTAGAAACTAAATATATTTTCCACCACACGAGACGAAACGAGCGAGTAGATAGTACGTCACTAGAGTAGAGATAATTGCGTTTGGTTCAAATCGAATTTCACAGGCACGAACAAACATTCGTGGTCGAGCTTCTTCTGAACTAACTCGGCTGGCCTCATCTTGCGCTCGTTTTCAATCAGGATGGTACCGTGAATCTTCTTCCCTTACTGACGAAAATTGGAATAAAATCAGTTGTCGAGCAGGCCTTGCAGAGAGCACATTGATGATAAAATATCAGAGTTGAATTTCTTTCATAAGTGGTGCTCAGTGACAGGAATCTTGCACTGATTACAAAGTTCTCACGACCATGAAGTAAAAATGCAGGTAAGGGGAAATTGAAAATTGCTGTCAAATAAGAGATTTGATTTACGTGATTGCAAATATTTATTTGTTACACATGGCTTTAAGAATAATTTATATGTAGACTTTGGATTGTTATCATTCCTATGTTCATTGTTTTTTTTCCTTGGTATTAAGTAAATTGGTTAGATTTTTCAACAGCAATTTATTCCCTTGGTTTATTATCAATCTACTATGAAATTCTTTCCTTTTTGTTGCACTTTGGAGTATTTGGAATAGAGAAATCTATAAAAAATGAAAAAAATAATAATTCAACCACAAATTATGTGCTGAAAAGTAGCAACAAGAAAATTGAACTTGATTTTTGTCAATATATTAACAGGCCTAATAACCAAGTAAATCATAAGTTGGCTGGTTAAGGAATGTGTAAAACTAGCTAGTGCAAAAAAAAATATTTTCAACAATTTGTATTATGTAGTATGAGGCAGGGGGAAATTTGATTTTGAAAAAGTTGGATTTCAATAGGATGAAAGAGCCTTTAGATCATTGACTTGTGCTCTATTGTTATAGCATGGGGAGCAAAACTAAAAGGAAAATTACGAAGAGTTTTTAAAAGTAAGTAAAAAGCACTTCCCATAAAAGCTTGGTTCAATCCACCAATACTCAAGAAAAATGGATTTGGTTAGAAACAGTAATGAATTAATGAAATATTGCCTGCCCTTGATAGGTATATTATGACAATCAAGAAGTAGAGGCAATTTGCAATCCAAATAACAAGCTTGCCCATTGTTTTCTTTGTATTGCTAACTATAGAATTGCATCAAAATGTTAGGCCTTCTCATGTGAAGGCAAAATCAGGATGTTCTATCCCCATAAAAAACCGGAAAGACATTAAATGACAAAGTCACAGTTTCACAATAAATCAGACAATTTTTGTAGTACGTCCCCTAAAACATGCATACCTGAGGCTAGTTTTTTAGACGCCAAAGATCGATCTCAAGATCGTACTTCAGTACTATAAGTTCGATCTTGAGATCGACCTTTGCGTCTAAAATCTAGCCTCTGTATTCTCGGGTTGACATTTTTACATGAGTCATTAAATCTTGGTATGAATGATCATTTGCTTGAAATGAGATTGATGAAACTTTGATACTGCCCCAAAATGCAAGACATGATTCAAAGCAAACCAAAAAACGTAGAGAGGATGCTCTAACTCCTTTTTCAAATGGTTTTAAGCTACTGTTAGGATTCCATACCTTTTCAATTTGCTCAATCTTTTAGGATTACCATCAATAACAATGGACCATTGCCACTATAAATACTGCGGAAAATCCTTGCCTTATCTTCGTGACACCCCTGGTTTTAAGTCTAAAAAAAGGAGGACTTTGTGAAATTATCTTTGAACAAACACATATGACATGATTTTGATAAATGCTCCTTTTTTCACACGAGTTGACAACCATAAACAAGTATCTTGCTGATAAGAGATTGATCAGATTGAAAATCAGATTGAATTCGATCACTATTTCAAGCTTGTTCAGCTTGACACTGAAGCTTCTGTATTTGACACTACCTCAACAGTACTGATTTCGAGTTCGATTTTTGCCATAGGTTTGCCATTTTGGTCCTTAAGGGTGAAAAAGCTTGCCAACACAAAACTTAGTACTAAACACTAAGTACTAGTGAAACTCGAGATCGATTTCGTTCAAGTATTGCCAAATTGGTCCTTGTTTAGGTCTTAGTCAAAAGTTTAATACAACGTGCCTTTTTGAATAGTCATTAAACTTTGACTCAAAAATGGCAACACTCCCAACTCCAAACCCATCACTACTCAAGTGTCTTTTGTTTGTTGGGGTCAAGTTAGAAACTAGTTGAGGTCAAGTGTTGAAGGATCAGTGCTCTTGGTTTTACAGAATTGGTTCGTTACAAAGTCCTTTTTGTGAGGAAAAATGATCGGCAAGATCCTGTTGGCCCCTGCTTTGGCCTTTGTCTTTCAAGTGATTGTGGTTCACTCTCATCCTCTGGAACATGAAGGTGGGGATTTCAATCTGCCTCAAGAGACTCATTGTGTTCATGACTTTCCAAAAATTGAGGACATTCCTCATCCCGTGCATCTCAAGGGGTCTTCTGCCAAAAGAACAAAACGAAGTCCTGACCATCAGATGAGGATTCAAGTGTTTTATCACAAAAGCGTAGATGACCTCGACAAAATACAGCAGAAAATTGTGAAGGAACAGGTAAGATGAATCACCTAGACGTTTAAGAGTAACTAAATTAGACGCACCAGATCATTCTACTTTTGTATCATCAAGTTTTCTTCTATGTTTTTGTTTTTGCAAACCGTAAAGTTGCTCAATTATTAAAAACCAGGTTTTTGATGACGTTTTAGGTTATGATTCCCTGATCAGCCAAGTTAAAAGGAGAATCAGTCAAATAACAGGTTTAAAAAAGTCGTAAACAACATTTCCTTTTGATGCAAATTGTGCGGAATGAGTTTAAGAGCGCCGATGATTGTACTTTGAAACTATGAAAACCCAAGTGGATTCGCGGCACAATTTGGGAGGAAATATGATTTTTAAATATGTAGTGATTTGAAAGTTATTCTATTGCCGTAGTTGAATTTATTAGCTTGTATTTTTCTACGCTGGATCCAATGAATGTGGTCCCCTCTGGAAAATTAATGCAAGATAGAATTTATTTCAAAGTCAATTTTGTTCCATTTCTGTCATTGATGAATGACGTGACGATAGGAATTTACAATTTTTGTACATTTTCAGTTTTATGAACTTTGTACTAAAAAACTTGAATCAAACTTGAAATGGCACAAGCTTAAAAGGAACGTTGAAGAAATATTAATGGTTTTCAAGGCCTTAACAAAGGTTTAAATGTTGAACGGACTATTGAAGCAATTTAATATTTTCGGCGTAAATGACTGACGTCATCCTAGGCTTTGAACGTTCGATCTCAAATTCCCAGAAGAGTGAAACTTCCGAATACGGAATGTGTATTTTGAAATCAGTCCACACGAACTTCCGAACACTTCTATCAGATAGCATGTCTACTCGTACATTCTTCCCTGCTTGTTTCACGGGCCTTTTTCCACATGAACATGTCCATTTTTTTGTTTCATACGTGGGTCAGTGAAACACAAGAAATTGAATCGCAAAATGAACCGACCGCTATTGCTCGTTCCTCAACTTCAAGAAAAAAAAAACAGTTTTTCAATTGCAAAAAAGCAGCTTATGCACTGAGACAATACTTGAGCATGATTATTTCTACTCTGTATTAATATTCTTCACTTCTGCTTCTAATTTACTTTTAGAAAAACCAATTACTGGCCTTAGCCCGGATGTTTGGTGCATGCACTAATTCAAATGGCTCAAGTATACCAAAGTATAGTATAAATAACGCTGCTAGAATTTAGTCCCTGTACATCAGCTGCGTTTGAAAGGCAAGTGATGAAAACAGACTATACTCGAACAGCGTTACTTATACTCTACTTTGGTAGGCTTGAATCATTTGAATTAGTGCACCTAACATCCGGGCTCTTATATTGTCACTCTAAAAGAACAAGCAACTACCCAAAGATATAATCGAAGAACATATTCAGACTTTGAAAAAAACAATTTTAATGTGATTGTGTGAAACATTTCACGTAGTGCTGGACTAGCAATCAATCAATCACCTCCTTGTACTTCATCACGTGAACATCACGTCACGCATGTACTTCTCTAGGACTTGAACTTCTTCAACTACCTGAACAGCAACGAATGAAATGGTCTGAGATGGTTTCAACAAAAATTAATTGATGTGAACATTTGAGGACCCAGATTTTTTTCTGACCATACCAAAGATGTAAGCCTAAAATGATCTTCATAATGCTTTCTTTGCTTTTTCACCATGTGAAACTAAGACCACGTGTTTGGGTGAATTATTTTCACCTCATGACCAAAACAAAACAATACAATCAGGTTACATATTGTGCACTTTTGCATAAGCTGAGTTCGGTGGTTTTACTGATTCATCCCAACTTTTTCGTCTCGCTCTTTTACGTCTCTTTTGATCAGACCGTCAAAAATTATGTAATCCAAAACTGAAAGCCCCCTGAAATTTATTCTCAAATAGAGAAAGATCATCACCATCATCTTCATCATGATGAGGTTGGCTGTCCATTTCTGGCTTGATCGTCAATTATGGAAAACGACCGAGTCTTCTTCGTGTGCGATTCTTATGTAATCTCTTTCAGGCCAAAACTCTTGGCTTTTTCAGGTTTGTGTCTCGGAAACTCGCTTGGCATTCAAAGAATGAATACCTGAAGGGTTGGTTGATTGGAAAACTGGATGCACTTTTGGCATCCATCCATGTGACAGTCTACTCTAAGTGGATACTAGTGATGAGTTTTGAGTTGGGAGTGCTGCCATTTTTGACTCGAAGTTTATTATTGTTAAAAGGGCAGGTTGTATTGAACTTTTCAAAAAGACCTAAACTTGGACCAATTTGGCAACACTCGCGAAACGAACGAAATCGAGTTCGAGTTCGAGTTCCATCAGTAGTTTTAACTAAAAGATTTCGAGATGGCAGTGTTGCCATATTTTATGGCAGATTACGTTCATTGCCTTTTGAGAAGTTTAGTTGTGGTCAGCTTTTTGACCCTAAAACCAAAATGGCAAAACTCTGTCAAAAATCCAACTCGAAACACTCAGTAGTGGATACCGCTTTAATGGATAGTTTGATACAAATAGGGCGCCCACTTTTTGTGAGGCAGAATAAGACGACAAAGACGTAAATTGCGATGGACTGTTTTGGAGCTCTTGGTTCATCTGGTTGACTGTATGGTTGACGGTTACAACTGGCCATTAACCGCCATCAAAAGCATTCCAGTTCGTGATAAAATGAACGAAATTTTGAACACCTACAGGGTGACAATTATGTCTTAGAAGGTCTGGTGCTTCTCTATGACTTTTTAGAGTAAATTTTGTTTGATTCTAACTAGATCTATAATAATAAGAGTGTTGGGAAGAGATTGATTAGTTCAACTTGAATCAAGGTCTCTACAAATTTGGCAAGGGAAGAAGAGAGAAAACTAAAAAGGTACAACAAGACTTTATTGTCAACATATTTTAAGTGGCATCATTATAAAAAATCAGGTGTTTTCTGAGGACTTTGTGTTGGTGTTGGTAAGATCCCAATACTGAATTTTCATAACTTTTGAGATTTTATCTTATTTGCCAAGGGAAAAGCGGTCAAAAGTATGTGTGTGTTGCGAACTGCAAATCAAAAACCCGATTATTATGGATTAGTTATATTTTGTGACATTTTCTACGTTCTAGATGTTGTCA
The DNA here is from genome assembly GCA_010645155.1 of Tigriopus japonicus. NCBI lineage: Eukaryota > Metazoa > Arthropoda > Copepoda > Harpacticoida > Harpacticidae > Tigriopus > Tigriopus japonicus. The sequence goes on along the minus strand of JAAGOF010000209.1, from coordinate 253,108 downwards.
CCCCATTGAAGCAAAGTAAAAAGATGATGAATATGGAAATTTGACATGACGGTTTTTTAATGGTACTTTTCTTCTTTTGCTTTCTGTAGGCATCAAAAACCACTAGTGAAGAAGCTAAAGAGCTTTTAGCAGAAATTTTGACATGTACAACATTTTATAATTTGCAGCATTGGGCATGCACCTTTTATCAAATTGGATGGGGATGATCTCTTCTTCCTCGTTGCACAGTTTGTCGCTTGAACTTAGTCTGCTGGGATAAAAATCGCCGGTGGTAATTATTCAATTGGTGAATACTTCCGGTTGTTGGAAGCGATCATTGTAAAGGACGGTTTGTTCGATACAGTTGGCTACTGCTCCCTTTCTGTACATTTACAACATCCAATCAATTCTCATGCTCTCTTGTGTAAACTAGGGAGTGAAATTAGTGGGATAGCTGAAAGTTAGTTAGTTGGCAGCTTTGCCAGAAACGCTGAGCAAAGGACGAAACTTTAAGGTCAGTGGCAGTGCTTCGTGTCCTCACACGACCCAACAACCCTGAAATGTTTGTTATGAAATAATTTCCGAGCCCCCAACCTCGGTTTTGGAGTCAAATCTAATGAGACAAAAATGAAAAATATATATGCCTACATAATAGGAAAATATGAAGTTTGCAAAGTGTGGCGATGTTTCGTTTGACATTTTTCAAAGATCCTTGAAAGAGTGGACTTTCATGTGAAGAAGAATACCGTTTACATTCTGTCTTTATCAACTGATTGTGTTTTACCTTGTTTCTTGTTTTTACTCTTGTTTCCAAAGGAATCCAAAAGTCGTATTTAACAAAGTTTAAGTCAAACGTTATCCTCGTAAAACTCAACTGTGTACAGGGTTAGGCAGAATTAGTGAAACATGAATATTGTGAAATTACTTTTTTACAAGTTCAATAGGAAAGCATTGCTTTAAGAAGTTGTTCCTCATACAGCACACTATAATATAATGGAATATCATTTGTCATGCCCCCTTTTTGGCCAAACCAACGCCCTGAACGTCTTGATATAAATGTTACAACGCACACACACCTGTTCCTCTTTTTGGATTTCATCCCATGCTCCTTCAGATACAGCCTCAAGTGGTACTTGTTGCCCTTGTTGGGCACACAAGTACCAAGGGCTTGTCCTTTATAACAATTCAACCAACAGTTATGTTGACACATTTTAGTCTTTGGCCATCTTGTTCCTGGATCAAGCCGGTTTTAATCTGATCTAAAAGGTAATGAATAGCCTTGACCTGCGTGGGAGTCCTCACCCTCATTTTGACACCTTGTCCAGGGTTCCATGACAATTTTCCTGTATCCTGTAATGTTTTTAACCTATCATTTGTAATTGGGGCTCACACCAAGGGTTTCAATCATGATCTAAGATCTACGCAATGTTTCACTCACTCTTCCTAACCCTGTATTGTAGGTCCAGGAATTTATGGTGCAACGAGCTTTTACACAATTTTAATATGCAGCTGCATTTTTGGCCAAAAAAATAAGCCTTTTTCGAACATTCATGAAGTTGAAAATCGTAATTCCCATTAGACATAATTTACACAGTTAAAAAGGAAGCATAGAGTCATAAAGAGGGGTGGTGCAGAAGACATACCAAGCTTTTCTCTGGAAGGGCTTAGAATAAACCCAAGGGCCTAGAGGACCCATAAATCACCTAACAGTGATTCAAGCTCATTAAGGAATAAAGACAAAAGTTGTCATTTCTGTAAATATGAACACAGTTATGAGTCATTTTTATCATTGATGTAAGAAAAAGGCAAAGAAACTTGAAAAGCGCTCTCCCCCAAACCAAGTCAAATAAGATGAAGACCTTAGTTTTATAACTTCCAGGAAGGGTTTCAACTTGTTTACAATAGACGGATTTTAATGGTTCTTCGACAAGGTTGACCTGCACGATTTTGTAAGAAACATAAATTTTCAATTGCACTGCCTTGGCAGAAGAATTCGACTCGATCACAATTGAAAATTTTAGAGGAATTAAACCTCATACTAGTTCAAGACCTATATTTATGAAAAGCTTAGAGAATAAGGTGTTCAGCAATGTACGTATATCTCATCGAAACAGAGTGATCACTGATCATCCAATTTTCAACGATACAAAGGTTATCAACTTCATCTAAACCGAAGGTTCAAAACGTTATGGTGAGGACCTGTTTGATATTGAAATTGTTCAATTTTGTTTGTTTTTTGGGGGGCCAGGAGGGACAAAAGGAAAAAAACAATCAAAAAATGATCCTCAGTTTCAAGATGTGAACTCTGTGCGATTGAGATTTTTCAACCTCATCTAGAAATGCGCCTGCCACTCATTTGAGCTTGAATGAATTCGACATCGCCAAGTTTACAAATTGTCACAAGCGATATCAAAGGAATAATTCAACAATACGCCGATTGGCTCCTCCTAAAAATAGATGATATGGGAAGGAACACCTTTAAAGGATTGAAACCTAGAGAAAACAAACGTTACTGAATTTGAAATATTAGCAACCAAAACGGAGGGTTAAATAGCGACTGACAGAGCTACAAGGGATGTTGTCTAAACCACTGAACGCTTGTTTTCCATTTGCAGATCGTTCCCAATGCCGTTTCATTTTGGGAAAACGCTCTCAAAGTTCGCCGTAATGTGGGAGCCATCCACCTGAATCGAAAATGTGAAAACAATCAGTACTTCTTGGCACCAGATGACCCGACACAATATTGCAAGAATCAATGTGTGGAAACCAAATGCGGCGAATTTGTCGTGCCCGAGGAGCATTTAAAGTCTTGCCATACTTGTGACTCATCTGGACGCGATTGTAAGAAAGTGACCGATGAAGGACCCGGCGTGAATAACACAGACTTTGTGCTCTACGTTTCCGCCATTCCTACCAAACAATGCGGAGAGAGTATTGGTAAGCTGATTTTTTACAAAGTGCTCCACGAAAAACTGGGGCTAGTTTCTGGCTATTTTGTGTATCTAAGACCTCTTTGAAGGTTGGTCTAACGTCATATGATTCATTAAAAATAAGACACACATTTGCCGTAAAGTTTCATGAATGACTCAAACATAGTACCAGGTCCGTCAAACATTTTGCCCATTGCAGTTCAGAGCGATGAACCCTGAAGAAAATGTTATCTTTTCCCCCAAAATCAGAGGTCCAATTGAGACATAGTTGCCAGCTAGTGAGTGTATTTTAGTGCCACCCTGTGGCAAAACTTCACGTTTTTTCCTAAATGCTTATATGTTATCAAAATCACACATTTTGGACACATAATACCGTTAAAATATTGTTTAATATTTTGCCAAAGAGTGGCATTAAGAATACCCATCTGGCAACAATGTCTCAATCTGACCGCAAGAGGCACTGATGTGGGGAAACAAGCTGACATTTTTTGTTCAGGGTTCATTTTGTAATCATGTTTACAAACCTGGGATTGAACCCATGTAACTGAGGAAAGGTCAATGATTAGGGAAAACCAAAACAAAGCTTATTTCTTTTCAGTTGAGGGCATAAAGTTGAGTTGTTTTTTCCCCTTTGTTATATGGCAAGTGTTCGTGGTCTAAAAAGACAAGTGCTAAAAATTGTCTTCCAAGAAATAGATTCACTTGCAACAAACAGGTCAAGACGAGCAATAATTTTTTAACCTTTCTTCCTTTGTCCTTGAGTTGGTTTCATAGAAAAGTTCATAGCACTGATATTTGGAACAGAAAATGATAAAAAATGTTCTTGTTCTACAGAAGCTTCTTTACCTAGTTCTATGTTCGTGTCAATATGGAGGTGCAAGTGAGCGAAAGTTGCACAAACTTGATTACACGAACTATGAAAATATAATATTATGTTTTGGTGAAAAATAATTATTAATGTTATCATTAATTACAAGGTTGTAGTAGTTTATAGCCTGAATTTTTCCTTTGACAGATTTGAAGTGACACACCTTATGATAGTGTACCAATTGGACGTCACTAGAAGTGTTTTAAGTAATGTCAGGAAACCATGATTTGAATCAAATAAGGTAGAAACGTAGGAATACTTAGGATCAAAAGGATGTCGTAACACAACTAAGTAAGACTTCTTGGCATTTACCAAAACTGTCATCATTCTTTTATTGGTAAGCTTGACCAAAGTGGATTCGTCAATTGTGAGTTGATTAAGATTGGTTTGATTTGAGACTTGTGTATCGCTTGACGATATGGGTCATCGAACTCAGTCTCACACGCAGACCAATAACCTGATTGTTACGCGATTTTCAAGGAAAAAAGTTTGAATTGACAGATTAGTTATGGTTCATAGAGGTAATTTATCTAGAATGTGGTGTGTCAGCTAATGAGTGGTCACAAGTGATGTGTACAGGGTTGTTTTGAATTATAGTCTCCAAAAACAAAAAGAGACGAGGAAGTCAAGTCAGGTCAAGCAAGAGTTAAGTCAAGGTCGAAAAAACTTAAAAAGTACAAGTGTGTCTAACACTCTGTTTTGGTCGTCCAATACATTATAGCAATATTAGTCCATCAATGAGCACTCAAAGTTCGGATGGTTTTTTTCACCTGAGTGGGGGAGCCCTTGAAAACAAAACCATAATTTTATAACGAGTCTATCAATTTCTAAAATACTTTGCCTGAGTATACCTATCAACTGTTTCTTCAATTGATATTTGTACAATTTATTCACAAACGTAATGTGTCATGACTCATGACTGATTCTTGATTTGGTATGGGACTATAATTCACGACAACCCTGAAGAATTGTATTTAAAAAAAAATCTTATTGCTTAAAGTGTTAAATGAGTCTGGAACTCAATGAGCTTTTTGCGCAAAAATAGTTGCTTGTCCACTCTAGTCTTAAAAGATCTATGAGCTAAACCAACGAAACCACCTTGGATGAAACAAGGCAAAGATTATTCAGCAAAATCAGAGTTGAATCCGAACACATCAAGTGTCCATCATACCCTCACAAGTTGCGTTGGGCATCAAATGGTACTTAATGTAATAATGGCTCTAAGATCTAGTCTAAGACTTTAAAGTGGACGACAAATGTCTCGCATGAAGTTCCGTGCAAGTCATGAATTCTAATTGAAACTATGCCTTCTGAATACCAATGACAAGATTATCATTGTCGTTGGCCAGAAACGCATTCGCTTGCCTTCGATAGTGGTTGCAATTGTCCTGAATTTAAATTTGCTTTTGACCATGAACAATTTGTGTTGTACATTAATCGCAGTCAGACGCGAGTTGTTACTAGAATTGGATTGTCCAATAACAAATGTTTTGATTTGAGTGAAATGAGTGCGAATATGAATTTTTGAAAGTCTAAGATCTCATGTAGTTAAATGTGATAGTCGATCAACTAACTAGCAATTTTATTTTGAAATCGGATATGTGACGGTTACAAACACAATGGCAAAAATATATTTCAAATTGCTTTTTATGTACTAACAACGAGTTGGTTGAAGAAAATTACAAGTCTGTTATTTGACTTACAAGAAAAGCTTTTTTCCGGGGTAGTTTAATAAATAAGATGATAGATAACGTTAAACCCTTGATTAATGACGCAAACTTAAACATGATATTTCGATCTGAAATTCTCGTAAGATTTGGTGCGCTGTAACTTAAAGAGTTTTGTCATGTGTATGTAAGTATGAGTATACTATAATTCACCAATCAAAACCATGCTTGTGTTCATCAATTAGTGTAGAAAAGCAGGATTATTTATCAAGTATTTTCTGTTTTGAGGAAACAAGATGAAAATAAATGCAGTTTCTTCACCACCTCCAAAATGAGAAATCGTCCATTTAAGAATGGAAACTCCCCATGTCTGGTCATTGCATGGTTGGTCAAAATGTTTGTGATTCAAAAACGCCTGTCACAGTTCATTCAACCATAGAACACCTCAGCCAACAACTTTTTCCAGAGTGGCTTCAATTTAGTAGGAATGATTAAATCCATAAAAGAAAAATACCTACAAAAATCCCCTTGGCTAATGGTCGGTCTCGAAACTGTTTCAGGGGAACAAGCCTCAACCGTGGCTTACGCGGCTCATTGTCAACAAGAGATCGAATTTGATCGCCCCGTGGCTGGACACACCAACATTTGTCCGGCTGCTATCAAACCCGATGAGGTCGAGGGACTTTCATCGACCTTTAAACACGAGCTTCTTCACGCTTTGGGGTTCTCATCGAGTCTTTTTGCGTTCTTCCGAGACGCCAATGGCGATCCTTTGACTCCCCGAGGTTCAGATGGAAAACCTCCCATTAACCGCAAACTTCAATTGAGACAGTGGAGCGACAAAATCATTAAGGAGGTATTAATAGATGATGATGGATTATTGGTCAGATGAAATGATTGTGGTGGGTACAATTGCTGAGGTTAAACGGTTTGAGGTATGATTTGAAACCAAATCGGTTTTGCAACGGTGAATTGAGGCGTCCCAAAAAAGTAATTTAGACTGATGCTACATCATTTGGAAAATAAAGCCTTGGCTTCAAATCTAAACCTTACAGAATAAATAAGATAAAAAATGAATTTCACAGACAATGGTGGGTACAATAAATCTCCCTTTAAAGGTCTCCAATCTCCAGGAAGTTTTTTTTTTCTTTTATTTTGATTTTTCTGTTCATGTGGATGAAATATGAGGTCTATTTTTCAATTCATGTGGATAAAATTTGCTTTTTTCTGTTCATTTAAATGAAATCTGAGTCTTTCATTTCTTACTTTGAATCATAAAACAGGCATTGAGAATTTTTCATTTTCGACTTAAGGGAGATTGACCATTTTCTTCAACCAATCAGGAAGAATCGAATTCGCCTGATTGTTTGCGGTTTGATATTCCGATGTTCTCAAAGTCGTCGTTTGCTTCCAATATCTAGATTGAACGCTCGTGGAAGGTGCGTTCTGGAATGGTGACCAGACGGGTCAGTGTAATGGTCACTCCCAAAGTGGTTGAGGAGGTTCGCAAGCACTTTGGTTGCCCCACTTTGGAAGGAGCAGAGCTGGAGGATCAAGGAGGCGATGGGACTGCTTTGACACATTGGGAAAAGCGGATCTTTCAGAATGAGGCCATGACTGGGACGGTTCACACGCAAAACCCCGTTTATTCACGAATGACCTTTGCTCTGCTAGAGGATTCGGGCTGGTATTTGCCTAACTACGATCTGGTAAGATCGCAACTAATTAATGCATTGCGCTGCAAGCATTGCGGAGGTTACATAAAGTAGAGACGTCTCTAACTTAAAGCAATTCGTAGCGCATATCAACCAATAGGAGTTGACGCAACCTCGTCTTTTTTTGGGGGTGGAGGAGGTTGTTGTGAATAGCCTTTCAAAGTGAACTGTGACGTCACAAAAAACTTCGCATTTAGCTGCTGATTCATGAAGTTCATATTTTTGATTCTATTTTAGCTCTTTCTTTGATTTACAATTGAAACGTTGGAATGAATATTCTGGAAGTCTTGTTTACATAAACCAGTTGACAAATGCTGAAACATGTAAGAAAAATACAAAAAAAAATTGGGACTTTTGTGCTCCACCTTTATTTTGAACGTTTGGTGCATAAATCTAAAGATTTTTTGTGAATGAATGTTTTTGAAAACCAGCCCAAAAATATATTTGGAAAAGCCCGATTTTCCAAAAGTTGAGTAAATTTTATGTTTATTTTCATAAAATCCATTAAAATTTAAGAATTGAAAAAGTCAGAGAGTAGAATATGTACGAAAAATTTAAAATTTTCAGAAAAATGAGCAAAATGGTGGAAGAAACACAAAGAAATAAAATTGCTCAAAGAATGGGAAAATAGATAGGATTTGAAAAGATTTTATCAATTTTTCCGTTCCTTTGAAATATCTCACATCAAGGAGCAAGGCGCAGTCAAGGAGTGGGTAAGAATGTAACGTTTTTCGACAGGGCTGGTCCACCGGATAGTTGTAGATTACAATTTACAATTTACATTGTCATTACCAAATTCTTCTAATTTTGTCCAAATTTACAAAAATGGGGAAAGTGCTACTAAAAATGTGGAAAATTGTTTGTTGTGCTGAAAATTTTCTGAAATGAGGTTACTTCATCTGCAAAATCAAAAATAGGAAACAAGCCAACATTATTGTTGTCTTGTAGTTGCAACAAAAATATTTAGTTTATCTTCTCGGCTACCAGAAACATCTAAATTATATTTTACACTGTATTTACAAAAGTCTGCGGTTTTGTCCAAAATAAAAAAAAATGGGAAAAATTCAAAAAAATCCGGTGAAATTGCTAGTTCCCTTCAGAATGATCTGGAAAAAAGATGGCAAAATCAAAGCAATAAAAGACACCTAAAGGATTTTTTACGTGTGTATCGGGGTGAATTTAGTTTTTCAGCCATGCCAAGTTATAAACTAGGACTAACATATGATGGGAGTGTAGGAAAAAGTCAGTTTCTGCTGCAATTGTTGAGAAAATAATTACCAAGAAATCCTATTTCGATACATTATTTCTCATCTAAGTCTCGTTTACGGATCGTAATATGTCGCTCTAATAAGTTCTGAAGCAACAGAAATCATGATTTATATTTGTGTAAGGCACTTTATATGTATTAGCCTGCCATTTGAAAGGGGAATGACATAAAGCGTGAAAAGCCTCAATTAGTCAACAATTTAATTGCCACTTTTGCGTTTAGTAATCAATTATACTTGTCAACAAGGGTGGCAATCCCTATATTCATCTAGATCAAACCCCTCATTGGAAATACATTGCACAACGTCTCACGTTTTGATTAAAACAACAAACTAATTATTTATCAAACACATGCTCCTTGCTTGTAGGCCGAAAATATCCAGTGGGGCAAAGGATTGGGATGCGACTTTGCTCAGAAGAGTTGTATGGAGATCCTGGAAATGAAAGATGACAAATTCCCATTTTGCAACACAATCATGCAAGGTGATTCCAGAACGTACTGTACTCATGACAGTCGCTCAGTGGGAAGTTGCAATCTGGTCCAATTCTCAAACCCTTTACCAACCATCTATCAGAACTTTAACGAACTGGAAGGCGTTTCCCCCAGTGACATCACTCGAGTTAGTAGTATCCATTGATGACATCAATATTCATAGACAATATCTTTGGACATTTTAAAATTATTTTAGGTTGGCAGCTCGGTGACACTGGCAGACTTTTGTCCTTACATCCAAGAGTTCACTTGGAAATCCACGGGTCAGTCTAAAGAGCGTGGGACAAGATGCGCCCAAGCGCAAAATGCACCTGTGGGAGACAATAATTACGCCTTGGAACAATATGGGAATGGAACACGATGCTTTGAGCAAAGCGGGAAATGGGAACAGAAGAGCTGTCGCACATTGAAACAGTGGAAACGATATGGAGCGGGTTGCTATCCTTACGAGTGCAAAGATGGAGGCCTGAATATTGTGGTTCGAAACGTCAGTCTTCCTTGCTCAGAAGAAGGTCAAGTGATTGATGTTCGCTTGAAGTCCGGAAAATGGCTCCATGAAGGTAATTAACTTTGTCCATAAAATGTGACGTGGAAACTAAAAACAGTATCTTGAAAACCGAGCCAAAATTTCAATTGATAGAAATCCCAATTTTTTTATATTCAACAAAGTCCTATTCATGGTTTTTTTTTTCATGATAACTCTGTCTCTTGATGGAAATGTGAAAAACATGAGGCTATTTGCATTATTTGCTTCAATTTTGATTCCCTTTTATTGTTTATAAATCATTCTTTCACACTACGAATTTTTGCATGAAAATTCTACATTGCACTAAAAATTAGGGATGAGCCGAGACTTATTTTTGGTTCCGGGTCAGGGGAGGTTCAGTGACGCTTCAAATCTAATCGGTTCGGTTCCGACCCGAAATCGAAATTTTGGATCCAAATTTTAACAATTATTTTCTAGAATCAATGCGTTAGTTGTCACAGTTTTTATTTAACAAAGATGATGAACAAAGATAGCTTATGATGGAAGTATATTTTTCCAGGCATCTTTTGGCAGGAAAAGTAGAAGGAAAAAAAAGATATGTGGAAAATGATATGTTGAGCTTCTAAGTCATTTATCCAAATTCTATGAGTTGACTCCTCAAATGTTGGTGCTGACTCCTGATCAATTCATGGGTCTTGGATCCAACTTTAGAACCGATCCGATATTAAACCGGCTCTTGGCTGATCCCAACCCATCCCTAATATAAAAGCTCCAAAGCAAAGTGATCAAAAGACCATTAATCATTTCCAGGAACTGTGGTGTGTCCTAAATGCGAGGACATTTGCTCGAATTGTCAGGTCCAGAAGCAAGCCCGAACTGATCCGGACCTTTTCATGGACAACGTGGAGAACACGTGCTTTGAAGGCGGTGCCAATGGCCTTAATGGGTTCTTCAGCACTTTTGGTTTTAGCCTGAATGATGACACGAAACGATGATGATAGGAACCCTTTTATTCCGAATGTCTACAGTATTCATATTCAATTGATAAGTCTGACAATGTCCTGGTTCAGAATAAAACTATGACTTCTTGAGCTCGATGGAGTAACGTAGTTTGTTTATTATGTAGAATTAATGTAGTAGTCGGGAAATCACATTCCATTCCTGGATGAAACGCTCGCGATGTTTGGAATTTTCAAAGGCCACACGCAAATAATGATTAGTGCGTAGAATCTAAAGCAAAAGGCAAATGGGATCATTAGAACAATTACAAAAGAAAATGAAGAAATAAGAAGTTGCGCTAAATATTGTGAATTCACTTTCTCCTCTAGTGAAGATTGATTTAATCTATCTTTACTCCAGGTTTGGCCAAAAGAGTCAGGACAGTAAAATGTTTTGCTATGAAGCAAATGTATTTTCGTCTGTCGCATTTTTCTCTTCAATATATCAATAGACATTTGCTTGAAAAGAGGTATTTTTGACGGCAATGATTTTTGGATCAATGATCTTTTTCTCAATGCTCCAACTAACAAAGGTTTGCAGGGTTTTCTTCGAAGCTGAAGAAAGGCGTTTTGATACTTTTGAATGATTCATTTGATCTTTAATGAAGTTCATTGATTCAATACCAAATTTCATTACCTTGTAATTTATGAGAATAAGTATTTCATTTTTTAACAAAACTGGCCGTTCATGATCAAGATGCATGAAATCGATGTTGGTGTTTAATTTATTTCGTAGTGTGAAATTCCGAAGAATTTTAAAACTAAATAAACACACAAGTTTTTTCTTTTAACTGGCTTTTTCAAAACATGTTGCAGAATCTAAAAAAATAGCAAATGCAACGCACCACTACAAAAGGGGTAGAGCGATAAATTTTTTTAACTTGTCGCCTTTTTCACACCTATACAAATTGGATCGAAATTTAAATCCGACCTATTTTTTCAGGTCAAACAATTAGATCAAAACGTTTTGGACTGAAAATCGAGAGCAAAATTTTATCGACAATAGTACCAGACCAAATAAATTTTGACTTATTAAGGACCAAATTGGGAACAAAAAATACGCTGAAAAAGTTTTTGGTCGTCTGCCCATTTTCGGCAAAAAAATGTTTTGCCTTCTGATAATCGCCCTTTTTCTTACCACTTTGATTTCACTGGATTTATTTGGCATCTGATCGACATCCACCACATCAGGCAGATCAATTTGATGAGCTTTGGTGATCACTCCACCAAAGCAATGGTACAAGGTGATTCCATACCCATTCAGGACCATTGCCACATTATTGAAGGTTGTTTTGACGGTATTGGTGTTATTCATGTCCGAAACCTAAGTATGCAGTTAAGTGTGAAAGGAATTCGATTTCATTCCTATGTAAGCAAATGACATCCATCACCTTATATTGAATTGCTCCTTGAACAACTTGCAACCAATCTTGAAGCTCTTCTGTGGAACTCAAAGATAATTCCAGATGTTCCCATGGCAATTTGAGTTGGATCATGTGAGGGCGATTTCCATCTTGAATGGTGCAAACGTGAACGTCGCGCTCATTGAGGATCCAAAACTTTTCAGGCATGGCATTTGAACCTTCCTCTGACAACAAATAGAGCGCATTGAGCCTATAAAAAACATAAGATGAAACAAACTAAAACACGTTTTGGGTTTTTACCTTTTTGCAAGCAGAGCAAATTGAACAACGAATCAATCTAATTTCAAACAATTTTAGACGAGATTTTTTAATTCGACTTTGATAAAGGGGTTCAAAAGTTGTTTGACTAGTTATAATTTGTCTAAAATTAAAAATAAAAATAATTCAAGGACAATCTGCCCGAGTACGTGTTAACATTACTTTTAAACTGCTCCATGGAATGGCTTAGATTCCTTTTTAACACCAAAACAAACAAGGATAATAAATATTGTGAAACTTAGCTTTGGATCAAATTTGGTCAACTAACAAATTCAAATTAGAACTGGCAAATTTGGGCAGCACTGCCGTCAAGAAGAAAATCTCGAAGGTTGAAAACAGCTTCTTGTCTCTCTTTGCTAGCCTCAACAATAAGCTGACCCTACACCTTGAAACGTCTGGAAATTTTGCTCAACTCACCAAAAACTTTTGTCCAAACTTTAAATTGATCAGGAACATAATTTAAGACCATAGATGTAGACATAGGCGCGATGTGCCTAGATTCCCAGCGTGTAAGCGTCATCTATTGATGAATACTTTGGAACTAGGAACCTCGAATAAGCTTCGACATAGAATTTATGAAGAATTGCACGTATTATTTTTCCAAATATATTTTTATTTCTTATCTATTGCACCACTTGCGTAATTTTTACAAAAGTATTTTCAAAAGGTATCAACTGTCTATGGTCTTGAATTCTACTCCTGATCATTAATTAGAGCTAGGGCTAATACAAATAGAATTTAAAAAATGAAAAATTTCATTCTATGAATACCAATTTTAGATCAAATCACCACTGTTATTTTTTGTTTTGACCAGTTAAGACAAAGCAAACAGCATATTTTTTACTGTACTTGTTCATAGTTGATGACATTTTCGTGGCTTATCTGCTTAATTGCTTGACCACGGCGTTTAATTGAGCTGGAGAAGTCATTTTTAAGTTCCAAAGAGATTTAAGACCAGTTTTGGAGTGAGAAGACAATCTTGCAAATAAAATCGAGGTCGGTTAATTAGGTCACGGGCCAAAAATTGATAAAATGTCAGTTAAAACTTACTTAAAAACAAATTTATGAATTTTTCTTAAGACCTATTCCTAAGATGGTCTCATTGTTGCCTGAACCCGAAATATTGACTTAATTTATTGAGCCCTTCTTCGAATTTGGGTGAAGAAAAGTCCGATTGTGTCCTTTGAGAATTGTGTTCGAAAATAGCCATTGAAAATTGAACGGCTAAATAGATTACACCAATATTTTGGATCATGACCGAACTAAGTGTGCCCAATAATTATCCAGAAGAAAATTTTCATGAATTTGTTTTTAAGCAAGTTTTAAGTGACATTATATCAATTTTTGGCCCGTGACCTAATTAACCGACCTCGATTTCATATGCGGGATTGTCTTCTCACTCCAAAACTGGTCTCAAATGTCTTTGGAACTTAAAAATGACTTACCCAGCTCAATTAAACGCTGTGTGACCGCTTGTCTCCATGCTCCAGCCAATCGACGTTGAGAATTCTAATCGGTGTGAACTCAATTGGTCTGTTCATACATAGGGATACGCAGTTAAGCAGCGAAGAGGACAAACCACGAAAATATCAGCTAGCAACTAAGTGTACATAGTTTTAAATTAAAACAACGAAAATTATTAGTATTGAAAGAAAAATTAAATTTGCACACAAGTTTGATATTTTGCGATCTTACTTGAGAGAGAATTGACCAAACCGCCAGGGTTGGTCTGTTTCATCGTCCAGAATATCATCTACCTCTCGGTACATGAGGCAAGCATCCTTGGCATTGAATTTGGAACAATCACGCTCATGGATCTCGACAAATTCCAACATGTTAAAAGAGGATTGTTCTTGTTCTGACCCATTCCAACTAATTGGTAAAATAAACTCTTTGAAATTTAAAGCCATTCGACGTTTTGAGAATTCCAAGGCACCCAAGAACTCTTGCAAATGATCACTATGAGAAATCGTAATGGTTCGATCGCGGAGTTTCACGAAGCACAACCGGAAATCAGGGTCGATTTCGACGACATCGATATCATTGACCAGAATATCACACTGAAGGTCGATCCCACCTTCCAAGGCCAAAAGGCTGGATGTGGTAACGAAAACTTGTACTGAGAAGAATTGTTGACACGGCTCGATGTTCAACTTGGCCTTGAAGGCCAGAAGCACTTGGGCATTCTTGATTCGACTGAAGTTCTCTTCGCATTCAAAAGTCGGGAAGCGATGACTTCGGAACCGACACAAAGCACTTTTGAAATCATACCCTGACCTTTTAAAGGCGCTGCGTTTGAACTCAGGCTTCTTGGTAACCTTGGGTAGCGTTTGAAAAAGTTCCCAATTGAGCTTGTTGTGAACCTTTTTTTTCACTTGATCTTTGATCTGTCCAAAGCGAGCGGGAGGCTGAGGGTTTGAGAACACGCCCGATGAAGACTGTGAAATAGATTTGGTTCCCAAAGCACGCTTGGCCTTCACTAGATACTCTCTTCTGAATGAACAATCATCTTTCGATACGATCAGATCACTTGATTTCAGTGTCAGGACATCCAAGGCATCGGCAACATCAACGCCAACCTCGGTATCGTTTCTGTTTTCTCCCCGCGAGATCTTGCCGACCACCACCGAGGATTGGAAAGGATTTCGGAACATTTCGCACCGGTAATCCCATCACTTTGGGACTTTGGGGCAATGGACCCACCCTTTTGGTGAGATTGAAGCCTTTGAGACCTTTACTGAATCGACCAATCCTAGAAGAGAGCCTTGCTTATCAACAACCAATAGGAGCACAAAGGCCTTTCTCTTTCAGTGTTCCTGGCGTGGATCACAGCTGATGGAAGTAGAGCCTGCAATGTGGAACAAACTTCGACAACATAGTTGGTAGTTTGAATTGGCCCGAAATAAGTTTGTTCTTCGAAAAAAATGGCGGGAAAAGGTAGAAGTGTTCTGTGACGCTTCTTTCCCATGAGCTTCTGGTTTGTGAACAAAGTAGGAAGACCCCTGTCACATAATAGGTGAATTTCTGGTGTAAAAGCAAAGGAAATAAGACTCTTCTATCTTTAACATTTTTCTCAGTCTTGAAGCAAAGAAGGAAAGTCTCCTTTTTTTAGTATAATGAGTATTTTATAAGGAACAATACTAATCCAGCTCCTGGTATTTAAATTTCAGGGGTTTAATGGCAAGGAGGTCCAAGACAAGCCATTGTATAAAAGGGATTTCTGACTTCCTTCTGTGGCTTGTTCTGGACTTTCTAACCATTATTTTAAGAACTACTGTTAGTCCATCTTTGCTCGACCGGAATAAAAGATTTTTTCCCCACCGAAGGACAGAGCTAACGTGACAAATGAGATCTCCCTTTTCATTAAACTTCTCATTTCATCCTAGTTGCTTTTTCCTTGAATTTAACGTAGACATTGAACACGGCATGAGAAATCACGAAGTATCACAAGATATCTCCCAATGGTTCTCGGAATACTTAAAAGGTCGCACATCAACTGAAGAGTTTGTTGATGCGAGAGAAACCCGAATCCTAACTAAAGGAGTCCCCCAAGGAGGATTACTATCATCTCTCATGTGGAATTTTGCTTTCGATAATCTATTGAAACTATTTGATAACAGTGCTACTAACATCATCGCCTTTGTCGATGACGCTGCTCTAATAATTACGGGCCACGAACTAAACATCTTGGCCGATCTCACGAACCAGGCCTTGGAACAAGTGCAAAATGGGGAAATGGTCACAGTTTGATATTCTGCCTGCACAAAACCAAAGCCATCCTTTTTTCAAGGAAAAAGAAAAAAAATCTAAGATAAAGCCAGTTGAATCAAACGGAAAAACAATACATTATGTGGACAGTATGAGATCTGGGAGGGCTGGAAAGGGCTGAAGGGCTCCCCAGGTGGTCTCTGGGAGTCACGTTAGAAAAAAGACTATTATGGCATCAACATATCACAGAAAAATGTAACCATACCCAGGGGCTAATGACCCGCATAAATGGAAGCTTCGGAAAACAAGTGGCCCTTCCCCCAAAATATTAGCCTGAGTATACAAAACCATGAAAAGACCTAAAGCGTCGTACGGAGCTATGACATGGGATCAAGCAACTCAAACAAAAGGCAATATAAAGAAACTAGACCGAATCCAGCGTTTAGGTCTTCTAACATTGGGCCACATGCGGAGATCTACCCCGACTCGGGGCATAGAGATGATATTGGGCATCCCCCTTTTTACACTTACATGTGAGGTCGGTAGCGCAAAATCAATGTCAAGAATTTCCTTTCTCTCTGCCGAGTGGCGTGGGATGGACTTGGAACAAATAATAAAATTGGCCATAGAAAGTGGTTGCAAAAAATTCTACCGGAAGACATAGAGAAGGATAAACTCTTGGATCAAAATTCCACAAAGGTAAAAAACCGTATCCCCATGCCAGAATTCTACCCAAACGCAGGGAATGAGGAAGCAACGGGCCTACAAATATGGACAGATGGGAGCAAGAATGAAATTGGCACTGGGTCGGCTATTTACATAACAAACAACAAGGCATACGAACACTTTCCCCTGAATAATTCACCTCCCTGAATATTGCAACATTTTCCAAGCAGAAACATATGCCCCCACCAAAGCTACACGAAAGGCGCTTTCCATAGTGGCCAAAGAAAAATGGAGCGAAGTACACGGACATAATCTACACGGACAGCCAATTAGCATTTCAAGTGGAGACGACAACACCCTCGCCCTAAAATACTGTATAGAGGCAATGACAAATTTGGCTGTAAGAACAACGGTAAAAGTCATCTGGGTGCGGGGTCATTCAGGTATTAAAAATAATGAAATCATTGATCGTCTTGCTAAACAGGCAATCGAAAAGGGAAAGGCAAGCTTTGTGCTCCCATCCACTTCCAAAATCCAAGAAAGTTTAAAGGCCGAACTACAAAGGCTATGTAGTATTGAATGATTGCCGACCCCTGCCCTCGAATAATCCCAATGCTAAAAACCATTTTCAAAAAGCATGTGCTAGGTAGGCTGTGACGACCAATGGCTACCTATAACATTAATACCAAGAAATAGTAGGTGATATATTTGGATTGCTTTCGTAGGTTCCTTATTTCGTGGTAACACACACTACAATTCTCAACCGGATATGGAATCTCGACAGCTGAACTGGTTAGTTGTTGAACCATGCCCTTGCGGTCAGTTACGGTCCTTTAACGAACAGCTGATTGGGAGGTCACAATACATAAGACTGGGAAGTCACCTTACTAATACAGCTCCCAAAATTGAACCCTGACACAAAAGTTTGACCCATTTTCGAACTTCCCAATAAATATTGGAGACGTAGAACGTATCAGAAATTTTGTGTCACAAAGCTCAAAGGTTGCAGTCTTTCAATCTTTCTCACATGAGGTTGCTAGCTTTAGGTTTGTAATCAAACCCTACAAAGTACACCATCTTGCAACATCAAACAGCAAGTTCGTTTTGTATGGCGCCCCTGGTCCAAATTAGAATAAAGCAAAGGGTGCCATTTGTGTTTGCTAGCAAAAACTGCCACCTGGCATCGTTGGGCAAGGTGTCTACACCTGCCCCATACTGACAAAATAAAATCCAAATACTTCCAGCTTAATTCAATGCTCTTTGATCACATGGTTGGCAAATGAACTGAGGCAAACAAAAAAGACCAGACTTTTACAAAAAGACCACCTTGAATTAAAGCATATTCTAAATATATTAAATAGGCATTCCAAGGCATTTGGTCCAAGCTATTACCCAAGGTGTTGATAAAACATTAAAAAAACTTGAACAATTGAAACATTCGAGGCATTGGAGATGATCCTGAGGGTGAATTAGTTGAACTAGTTGGCGAGTCGGTTGAGCTCGCTGGTGAGTCAGTTGAGCTCGCTGGCGAGTCGGTTGAGCTCGCTGGCGAGTCGGTTGAACTTGTTGGCGAGTCTGTTGAGCTTGGTGATGTTGTGGTTGAACTATCCCTTATTTGAGCCTCCAATCTTGCAATTCTCTGATTTCCACTACTCACACTGGACTGAGATTGCAGAACTTCTTGTTCCAAGCCACTTAGTTCTGAATTTAGAATGTTTATTCGTACATCCAAATTGTCGCGCAAAGTTTGACCTTGTTGAATAACGACAGCTAAACTAATAGCTAATGCGGCTCCAATTGCTACCGATATGGTTACCTAAAAAAATTGCGTTCAGTTTTTCAGATAATGATGCCAAAAACTTGAAAACTTACCGGACTGCCCAAAAAGGCAAGGGCTTGTCGATCAACTCCACCCACACGGTCGATGATTCTTTGGCCTAGCTTCCGATATTGTCCAACAAGTTTTTCAAAAATATTTGTTTCAGATCCACCATGCACCTCTTCATAGTCTTGGTTATCTTGGGCATAGTAAATAGGTACATTTTCGTTAGGAGATGATTTTGCCTCATATCCTTGAGTAGAATACAACCCAATGTTGGAATCTTGGTATTCATATTGTGGTGAATATTGATTTTGCCAAGAATTGTCATTGTCATAGTTCCATAAATTTTGAGAATGATCTGAAAGAAAATGAAATGTGAATTGTTCTTGTTCATCAACAAATAAACAGAAAATTCTTACCGTCAGCAAATTGATGATCAGCAAAACTGAGGCTGAGCAATAACGCCATGCAAGCAAGGAGACGTATTTTTATTCGGTTGAACCACATGTTGATTGAGGTATATTTTCACTTTGAGGCAATCCTTAATTCAATATGAATCTGAGAAATAGTTGGCAACTTGTCGATATACAATGTTGGTGCATGTGTCTAATGCCAGACTCAAACCAATACTGATTCGAAAAAACTTTTTCCCCCTATACGTGAACCGTACTGATGAAATACGAAGCATTAAAGTCCAAGATAATGAGAGTAAATAGGAGTCAAAGCGCAAAAAAAAAATTAGGATTTACCCTGGAACTTCTCAACCTTGGTCACAGTTCAATATGGTTTGCATGATTAGTAAATTCTCGAAACTACGAAACACCAAACGAGCTCAAATACACGAAAATGTATAGATCTAATATAACAGAAATGATTATGAAAATCTCATCTTTTATCATAAGTATAAAAATTAAAAATTACGAAATTCCTTGCTTAAAAATTTTGTCTTTAAGCATTACATAACTAAGCCTGCATCAAATTTATTCATATTACTTTTCTTGCATTTGCTTTAACTTATCGTATTCTCCTGTTATATGTTAACAAATCTATGATCAGGAATTATTGATTTAATGTACATTTCACCAATGATTGTTTTTGCCTCAGTTAAGGAAGAAGTTCATTTTTTATTATTTTTATTTTGTGCTTCGCTCCTTGATTTCACGCATGACATTTAATTTCATTTGGATGATTTGTACAAACAAAAAATGCCACAATTGGTGTATTAGTTTTCTCTCCTGACTTCTAGATGTTTCTGCGAGACATCTTCCGCCCGGAAGGCAATTTCGTCTGTCGTGTTTGTCAGCAATAAAACGGGGCCCATCATGCGAATATTCGACTCGAGACAATGAGGGTGAAATTTTATGACAAGCTATCCGTCAAATGAAAGGAACGAAGCATGGACAGATGATACCCTATAACAGGTTTTTCTCCATGCATTGCTGATGTCACAATAAAGTGAGTAATTAGTAAAAAGGAGATTGCACAGTTATCCATATACAATTCAAAATTCATTTTACGTTATTATCACACCTTTGCCTTGGAATCATGTTTGGCTGTTTTGTCATATCGCATTTTAAAATGTAAAAATGTCTGAAAACTGCTCTTATGATCAAAAATGGTAAGGATAATTAAATTTCCATCTTATTACTACTATATGTGAATTCAGGATTTTTGGGTTACCAACCAGGACCAGAATGGTTATTGAGTGGATCTGATCGGTTTTACCTGAAACAAAATTTTCTAATCCAGTCAGATCTTTGCTTTGCCATGAACTAAACACATTGCCCAATCATCACCCTTCTAAGATCAATGGCCGTTTCAATTAGTCAAAATGTACGTTCGTCTGGAAAAGAAGCATCCTTTGTCATGGAAAGAAAAAACACATCAATCGAAGAAAAGAACGCAAAAGTAGGACTTACAAGTTAAACTTTGTTATGATCTAAGGAAAATGAAAGTGTATACACACTATACAGTCGAATCTCATTTTAAGCAACTTTTCTGTCAGCGGCAAAATGTTACTTATATCGAGATTTTTTTTTATATTGAGACTCAAGAAAATTGGCTCAAGAAACGATAAAAAATGCAAGAAACTATTGGAGGAGTTTACCTCACCTTTGTAAAACCTTGTAAGCTTACTTTTATTACAAAAATTCTGATAATGACTAAAAAACTTAGCTTTTGAAAAATAGTCATTAAAACACACAAATTGACATTACAAGTGCATGCATTTATATCTCCATTACAAAACTTAAGAACTTGTTTCGATCTCAGTTTGACAGAAAAAATGAAAGAAAAAAGTACAATTTTGACATCATAATTGTTACATTATTAAACCTTTACACGGAATACAACTTTTTAAAAAATTTGAACCTTTCAGGCTTTCAAACTGATAAAGTTTTTCGCTATCTTTTTTGAATATCTCAACTGCAAATCTTCTATTCTTAGTTTGACCTTAAATTACCTCAAATTTGAGAGACTTCCTTGGAATGACAAGACTCTTCCTTGGGGTGTTTATTTTCCATTGGGTTTTGCTTTGGCAGACACAGAAATTTGTTTCACTCTCAAACATTGCAGATTTGTTGGTGAAACTAATATGTGTTTATATTATTATCTTTAAATTGTCGATAAATAGTTTTTTAAAACTCAAAATAGTTCTTTTGAGTTGCATTTTGGACAATTTTTAGTGATTCTAGGGTTCTGATGAACAAAATATGCTAAAATATCTACAAAATGGCATTGGTACTAAAATGAAGCAATCACAACCATAACAACGGTTGTATACACAAGAACTGCGCCATCAAATGGGTCAAATCGAAAACTCCATCTTAAAATCAGTTTGGTGTCAATTGAGCTTCCAAAAAGAACATTTAGTTTACCAATAGTATTTTGGATAAATTGGTGTACACAAACTTTGTCTAACTTTTGAGGGGAGGAGACGTGGCGTCGTGGTTAGCGCAGTTTCCTATAGTGAGAGGTCCCAGGTTTGATTCTCCTCCCCGACCTTTCTCAAGGAAACTTTAGACGCCAATTCACACCCACAGACGGAGAACCATTCTGATACCGGACATGAGATTGCCTATCGGAAAAAACTTTGGACGATGTGATGGCTGGCTTCGCTGGCCGGGCGAGGCTCGACCCTCCGACCCTAGCACCAACAATCCAAAAAAAAAATAGTACCAAGTAATGGATGGCGTTGTCAAAAAATCTTTTTCAGGTATCTGGCTTATGTTTCAATTTTCGGGGGGGTTTGAAGAAAGTATATATTTCATATTTTGTCTTTGCAATAAAAAATCCGGGCCCAAAAGTTTAGCAATAAAAATTAGATGTCTTTAGTATGTTCCATTAGTCTGCATAAAAACTTAATTAACTCATAAATTGCAAGATTTGGATCACAGAGCAACAAAAAAGATATGGAAACTAATACAATCATAACAGTTTAAGAATCAAATACAAAGGCATCACATATCCAATCAATTTGTTTTTGCGCTACTGTGCATGAGATTGAATCTCAATTTTTCAATTGTGGTTCGTGATAAAATGCGATAGTGGATCCCCCTGCGGCCTTCCGCAGGGGGATCCACTATCGCCAATCCTTTTCAACCTCTATGTATCCGACCTGCCCGAAGCCCTTTCTCACCAAGGCCCCATCATCAACAACAATAGAATACAATATCTACAATATGCAGACGACCTGGTTCTCTTGGCAGATTCAGCCGTGGAATTGCAAAATGCCATCAATGCTCTCCACGGTTATTGCCAAGAGAACGGCCTTCAAGTCAACACCATCAAGACAAAGGCCATGGTTTTCCATAAAGGTCGTCTGCCTCCCACCTCCTTCCACATCAATAATAGTCCGATTGAAATCGTCAAGTTTTTTAACTATGTCGGTTTCACCTTCACCACCCAACTCTCCTTCACCAAACACCTCAACATCGCAATAACCAAGGCCAGGGCCAGGATCGGATACATATGCAATAAACTTCCTATCAAGAATCTTCCTCTGCCAATAGTTCTTCAACTCTTCCAGACTTACATCACCCCCTTCTTCCCCTACGGCCTGCACCTCTGGCTTCCCAACTCCGCCCAATCCGCCCTCAAATCCGCCGATGCCACCTTCACCAAATTCCTCAAAAGATACCTCTGCGTGCCCCAATATGCCAATAATGCATGGACCTATTTCCTATGCGAAACCGAGCCCCTCACCATCGGGCTGGCAAGGTTAGTGTCCAATAGTGTTAGGAACCTGACCTTTCCGGAGGTGATGTCTGGACATATGCTGTCCTTCCCGGTCAAGGACTTGACAACACCTTATTGTCCTTGGCCTGACATCCCTTCGGAATATTGGCGGTCACGCACCTTCGTCCGGCTTCCTGCCCAACTCCACCAAAGACGGGAACTTACGAAGGATCTGTTCAATCTGACCCACCCTATCTACTGCAATAACCAAGATTTTCATCATCTCCCTCTACCCAATTGTATTTGTACTGTCTGTCAATCTCCTCTTCATTTCTTTCATGTGCACTGAAACCATTCTAGTCAACTCACCTGTGATACCACAATATAATTTGTCTATTATAACGATTTTTAACATTTGACATGTCATAACCATTCATATGAGAACACATATATATATTTTTACAATATTTTACTTTATTTTATACAACCTGACATGACCTTGAGTCGCAATAAACATATATTATATTAAAAAAAAAAAAGATTTAAGGAATCTTAATGGGCTCCATGAAAATGAAAAGGTTGATTCTATTTAGTGATCCAGTGACAGTTTTTTATTACACAAGACAATTTGGCAAGCATTTGCGGAATATTTCCTTTAGATATGCTACCCAATATATAATATTAGGAATATACTACCCAACAGAGCTGTGTATCAGATCCTAACTTTTGATCCAATCAGATTTGTAAGGTTTGAATTAACACTTCAATTATCTGATTTGGAATTTTTTTTTTCGGGGGGGGGGGCGGATTTTTCATTACAGCTACAAGGAATGGGATTCCCTGTAAAGAGAGTTAATCATTAATATAGTTTCAAAAATTAATGTTTATATGAAATTTGATCTATCAATGAGTTACTGTTGGCAGATATGTACAACTTGAATAGTGGGTTGGTCAGGAATAGTATTTAAAAATTTGTCCAATCCCGCCTTAAATGCTGTTAGAGGATCAGCTCCTACATATTCCCGACGAAGGCAAATAGGCAACAAATTGACCAATGAAGGAGCCCGATAAAGAAGAGAGGAGGACCTCATTGTTCGATCTAGCCGAACATTTAGATAAATATTATTATTTTTTATTCGTTCGGATTAACACTAGAATTTTCGGATTCAGATTTGTTTGGATTCAGACTTGAGTTTTCAGATTAGGATTTGTTCGGACTAACACTATAATTTTGGGATTCGGATTCGATCGGCTTTAGACTTAAATTTTCCGATTCGGATTCGCTCAGATAAATATTATAATTTTCGGATTTGGATTTGTTTGGAATAACACTAGACTTTTCGGATTCGGATTATTTTGGATTCAAACTTGAATTTTTGGATTTGGACTAACTTGGATTAAACTTTAATTTTCGGATTAACACTAGAGTTTTCGAATTCGGATTCGTTTGGATTTGACTTGAATTTTCGGATTTGGATTTGTTTTGATTTAAAAAATTATCACTTGACTATTTGGATTCGGTTTATTTCGGATTTAAACTTATTTTTTTGGATTCGGACTCACTCCGATTAATACTATAAGTTTCGGAATCAGATTAACACACGGATTGTTGAATTCAGATTTGGATTTGCAAAAGATTTTTTGGAATCCCCACTAATTAACAATTATTACAAATTGAATTTTTTTTTCAAACATTCAGGAAAATTCTTCAATTTCCTTCAATTTTCATTTGTTTTCATTTGTTGGTAGTCAAGTAGCACGGCTTGTTTTCTAATGAATGTCAGTTATAAGAAGGGCTGGAGGAAAAAGTTTTTTAAGTTTTTTGACTTTTTTTGACTATTTTGGGTTTATTTGACTATTTTCAACTATTCCGGGTATTTTTGAGGGTTTTTCTTCTATTACGGATATTTTTGAAGGATTTTCAACTATTTTGGGTATTTTTGAAGGATTTTCAGTTATTACGGATAAGTGACTGTTTTTTAATACATGATTGTTCAGTGGAACGACTCCCTACTAGTGATTTGACTTGGTACTTGGGCAAGCCATTTTTACGTGAGGTCAAAAGTACTGATGCGAAAAAATTGGCCATTTCTTTATGTGATTGTATATTTGTTTGGGTTTTCTGAATATTTGTTTGTTTGGGGTAAATTTGTACCATTCCCAAATAAAAACAGTGTTGTTGTCAAGATTTGTCATGATTTGTAAAAACGAGTGTCTAATGATTATTTTCGCCACAATAATTATTGCTATTGAAATCATTTATTGTTCCAAGAGATATATTCCATGCAAATGGAACACTTACTTTTGACTTTCGAATTTTTTTCAAGACTTTGATTTTCTTTCGACCTTTTTCAACACGTAAGGGATGTCATTTTTTGGCAGCCCTGTTTTTCGTGGAGACCAAAACAAACGACAGCTGTTGACTTATCTTTCCGATCTTTCCAATTTGTTTGTTCTTTGTTTGTGATTTCTATTTGTTTGTAATGCTGTCGTTTGTTCTTGGTTATATTTGTTTGTTTCCCATCAGTAGTCATAAGCCGGGGTCGCCAATTGACCAGTGTGAAATCGTTTTCCCCTCTGTCTACCAATCTACAAAAAGCCGGATTTTTCATTAAAGAGCACCGAAAGGCGTCCTTTCGGTGTTCTTTCATTTTTTGTGACTTCAGAGGAGGGGTGACAAATCAAACTCAACTTTGTTTTTGCAAAAATACTTGAGTTTAGCACAAATTCTCCATTAGATGACCCTACCTTGCAACCTCCAGTGAAATACTTGCCCAATCCCAGATTTGACATCACTACTCTGCTGTAAATGGATTAAAGTGGTCGGACGAATTCAGCTAGGGATTCTTGGGGCCAAATGGCTAGGGATATGTCGCAGCCTAGCTTGCCCTTCAACAAACTTGATAAACGTTTCTTGAAAATTTCTGATCTTCATTAAAAATCTAGTTAACATGAGATCAAGGTACAAAAAAAAATTCCCTCTTGTAACAAAATTCAAGCCTTTGAACACCAAAGCCTGAGCTCTGACCCACCTCTAGTCATTTGGCCCCAGTAATCCCTTTGTGAATTCATCCGACCGCACTCATCCAATTAATGCTCATTGTATGGAAAATATACAATTGCCATTATGTTGCACACCAGAATTTGCGATTTTTGTTACACTTACACTGCTCCCGTTAATTGCCCGACTCTATTCAACTATTTTAGGATGCTTAATCAACTATTTTACTTGGTTTTTTCCGTCAGATTCTTGACTAAAACACACTTTTTAATCAACATTTTCCCCCAGCCCTTGTTATAAGGCCTGTATGAATAATGAATGACTTCATTTCAAAGTGGCGGCGGATTCAAATAATGCACGGTGTATAGTAATGATCATGAGACATTTGCAAAAGTGATTTATTTCTAGTGATTATTTATAAAAAGGAAGTAATGAGCTATTTCTATTGAATGTGGGATGTGGAGGAGTGGGGCATGGCTGACCATAGCAGTCTTACAGGTTAAGGAAAACATTAAGACAGTCGAAAATTCAAACCAAGGCATGATACAAAAAAACTTACTTTCTTATGATCATATTTTACGTCACGCATTTTAATTTCAATAATGTTACAGTTAAATTTCATAAAGTCCAAGAATGTGTCTTCATCTTCAGTTCTCTCTTGACCTCAATCGCTTAGCGGCGACAAGTTCTTCTAGTAGAGACTTTCGTAAAACCATTTCGTGTTCTTGGTTTCGTCGTTTTTGGGATACCTTGGCTGTTTTAACTTTCGCTGATTTTTTAGATGATTTAGATCGTCTGCACTTCTTCGATTCTTGAGATGGCTTCGATGGTTTGCCAGGTTTTGATGGTCTGCTGATGTTGTCTGGATCTTCGTCAGATTCTTGAGATGGCTTTGATGGTTTACCGGGTTTTGATGGTCTGCTTATGTTGTCTGGATCTTCGTCAGATTCTTGAGATGGCTTTGATGGTTTACCGGGTTTTGATGGTCTGCTAATGTTGTCTGGATCTTCGTCAGATTCTTGAGATGGCTTTGATGGTTTACCGGGTTTTGATGGTCTGCTAATGTTGTCTGGATCTTCGTCAGATTCTTGAGATGGCTTCGATGGTTTGCTGGGTTTTGATTGTGTGTTTATGTTGTCTGGATCTTCGTCATCGTCTTCTTCAGAACAATCCTCATATTCCTCAGAGTCATCGGTTGCGTCTTCTATCACAGGAGCGAATTCTATTGGCCCACACCATTCCTTTACTATTGGAATCTTCTCCTTTTTGGCCTCAACTTTAACCATCTCGCAGATCTCTTGGGGTACCTCAATGCATTCCTGGTTCATCTCTAACTTCGGAACGATCTTGTGAACCATGTCGCAAACCTTCTCCGGCGAAATTTGACATTTCTCCTGCGGCACTTCCTGCACAAACGTCTTGAGCTCATCGGCGCAAATGCGCTCTCCTCTAACAATTGGACAGATCTCGGGACCACAAACTTCTCGGGCCTCTTGGCGACAATCTGTTTCCGGAGTGAGCTTCTTACTGGCCACAGACTCCACCCGGCAACTTTGCTTGGGCACCTTGCGGCAATTTTCCCCCTTGGGATCACACACATCTTCCTTAACAGTGGTGCAATTAGCCACATCATCTGTGACCTCGTTTTCATGGTAGGTGGTGGCGCAGACCGTCTCGTATTCCGTGGAACAAGTCTCGGGTCCTTCTTCTTTGCAATTCCTGGCCAGAGGAGCGTGACACACCTCGACTTTTTCCGTTCTAGGTACCATCTCGTACTCTATATGGCATTTTTTTGAGAAGCTTTCCTTGCATTCCTCCACCTATTAAAGAAACAAGATTAGAGGAAAGAACCCAAGATATATTTGTATCGTGCTTAACTGTACCTCTTGGGTGTTAAAAACAGTCTTATAAACATCTGAACATGATTCTTGATACGTGTGAGTGCACCGAATTTCATCCTTGTAAACGATACGCTCTTGCATCATAACTCTTCTTACGCAAGTTGAATTTGTTGTCCCCTCCATCACTTCAGAACTAACTATTCCAAACTTCATCGCCATATTAACTGCAACACCTTTTTCTGGTGAAAGATGGGCATCGTTTTGAAGTAGCATAGGCTGAAACGCCATGCGACACATCTTAGTCTCGAGAATATAGGTCACAGCAAAACAATTGGCATTATGGCAGGCGACGATACATTCGCTGTAGGTGACGTCGGGCACCTCATCGGGAAACATTGGAACGTGGAAATCTGGACTGGAAAGGTCATTCAGCATTTCGATCGAGGGGCGGACAAATACATCTCCAGCAATTTTAGTCAAAGTTGTTGGCTCGTCTGTAAAAAAAACTTGACATTTCGCAAGGTAGCCGATGCAAGAACAAAAACGCCTTTTAGTACCTACCCGCGGGTAAATAGCAGATTTTTTCCGATGAGTTTGGAATTGGATCGTCTAATTTGCACATCCATTTTGTGCAACCGAAAAGTCTATTTGAACTTGTGTAAACGGTCTCGAAATCCTTGGTCATTATTGTTGGCGTCAACTTTCCGTATTCACACATGGATTCATCACCTACAATGTAGGATAATCGGCATTAAACTACAGGGTGGCTAATAACTCTGAGACCACCGTTCTTAGGCATATTTTTGTCTGATTTTTTAAATATTTTTTCTTGTACACACTTGGGCAGAAGTAATGGCACAAAACTTTGAATGTGTATAACGACAACAAAATCTATTTCTAATTCAAAAATCCTGCCTATTCTCAGAACCTCCAAGTCATTTGAACAATTAAATCTCAGTGCAATCGCTTTTTGCTGAAACGATAATATGAAGGTCCCGGATCCATGGATGACAAATGGCCTCCTTACAAGCAAGAGCAGCAAAGACTCCTGTCTATTTTTAGAAAAATACCAAACAAAGAAAACAAAGCTGGGGAAAGTACTTGTACCCGCACCCAAATAGTGTCTCGCTTGGGCAAGCCCAAGTATTGTGCCGGATTGCTTGTCCAAGCTTCTGTTTGCCTCCCATCACTAATTGCACCGAAATTTGTTCACATGGATTGGCGGATGCGAAAAAACAGCGAGAAATTTGAATTATAAATAAATCTTGAGGCCGTTATACCCATTGAAAGTTTTGTGCCAATACTGCCCGACTCCGTTTACATTTTTTTATATTTCTAAAGCTTGTGCTTTTTATTTAGCTAAAATGTAAAAGTAATCTTTAAAATCTCAATTATATCAACTGAAATGGATTAATTTAAAATTTCAAGCATTTAACTTCAAATATAAACAATCACAGTTGCCGCGAAGTTCAAATGCAAATAATTACAATCGGTGTCAAGTTCAAATGTAGTTGATTACAATTACTTTCATTTCATATGTAATGAACTACAATTGCTTAGAAAAGTAATAGCTTTTTCAATCACAAATATAGTTGGCTTGTAATAAACAATTGTCTTTGACAACGTACCAAAGGTTTTCCCACGACGAACCATAAAGCCTTCAGCGTTCTTTGGTGAATCCACAATGACATCTTCTTTGTCGTAGAGGAAGCATTCGCCTTGAACAAAACCAGCCGCTAAACACCATGGAAGTTTCTCACAGGTGAACCAACATAGCGTGCTCTCCCCAGTCAAGAATTCAAGAATCAACGTGGGGTTGGCCAAATTCTTGCCATTTGAGTATGGTATAAAAAGAATGTCTTGAAATACAACTTTGCCACCAATTGGTTCTGAAAATTGGAACATTGAGTGAACCCTTGGAATAAGGAATCATTTTAACTTCTTGAAGCCTGACAAATTTCATACATTTTAGAAATCCCGTTTTCAATTAGAAAATACTGTCCCCTGATCCCGTAAACACAATCTGTTTTTCAAGTTTTGAAAATCCCGCTTATTCCGTTTTCAGAGGTTGAAAATCCCGTCCCGGGAACTTCCAGGAATAATTCTCTGACTACCTTTGTCTGTGGAAGGAAGGGATTACCTAGAGTTGTCATACCATGTTGTGCTTTATGACAAAGCTCATGGATAACGTAACTGTTATGAACATTAAAGCTTTCTTTTGTTTTGACTATCCAAGGAGCCCTGAAAGGGATGGGTGCGAAATCCGATTTTTGAAAATATGAGAGACGTGTCAAGGACCGGAAAAAAATTTGAGCTTTGTAGGCTGATCAGTAGGGACAGGCAAAAGGTGTAAAAAGATTTTTGGTAATATAAACCCATTTATTTGCCCTTTTGCACTTTTCGCCTTTTTTTGCAAGAATTTTTTCCAATTCGGCCTAAAATGAACAAATTGTTGAGAGTTTGCTATATCTTCTATGAAAATGTTTACTTTTGGAAGATTTTTTTCAGATTTGAAAACTAAATCTGATTTTACAGCTCCCAGCGTAGGCTGGCATAGTTTTGATTACGACTACTTCAATATCTAAATTTTCCTTGTCAAGATTGAAAAATAACAAGCAGATGACAAGAAAATATCTGAAGCTTTTTGTTTCAGAAATTTCAGTTTTTTTGCGAACTTTTTAAATTTTATTTGCGCTTTTTTTGTTTTTATTTGCGCTTTTGACCTTTTCCTGCATTTTATTTTACGATTTTGGGCTGATTTTTGTGCAACTTTTGGTAACCAAAAGCTTCTTTTGACTTGCACTTTTTACCCGTTCCTAATGATCAGTAAAGCGAGGATTAGATAGTTTTAACTTAAAACATTAAATAAACGTTTTTCGCCTGTTTTGCCCGATTTTTGGGGGGTTTTATAACTTACTTTAAACTTATTTTTGCATTTTATGGAAATTTTAAGTAGCAAAAAACTTTTTATTTCGTTTTCCAGACCTAAAAAACTTCTTTTTGAAATTTCAATCCGACCTAAAAACTGTTGTCAATTTTTTTCTAAGTGAAAAAAGAGGACAAGAAAAATCCCGTTGAAACAACAACAGACACTATTTGTTTTTCCCTATCAATTGACAAATTGAAAAGAGAAAAATTTTGTTAGCAATTTTTTGTGATCAAAATGTTTTCCTTCAATTCTATCCGAAAAAAACTTTCTTGCCCGTTCTTCGATGAAAAAAAAGACTATATTTGGCCGTATTTCCAACTTTCCAAAACTACAATTTTCAATTTGCCTCAATAGATGGCGCAGTTTTTCGTGCTTGACAGTATATTTTGTTGTAAATGCCTAATATAAGTACAAATGTCATTTTGTAGGGATTTTTGTATTTTGGGTAAGCCCTCTTGAGTATTGGCAACTCTTTGTTTTCCTCAAGTTTGCCTGAAATATATCTCTCTTACTCAAATATTCGAGAAAATATTTATTTTTCCTTGAAACAGACAAAATACCCAAAGACGTGTATGTGATTTCAAAAATTGCAGGGAGCGCTCGTAGTTGGCAGTACTGATGTGTTTCGAGTTGGATTTTTGGCAGAGTTTTGCCATTTTGGTTTTTAGGGTCAAAAGTCTGACCACAACTAA
Organism: Tigriopus japonicus; assembly: GCA_010645155.1. Lineage (NCBI taxonomy): Eukaryota > Metazoa > Arthropoda > Copepoda > Harpacticoida > Harpacticidae > Tigriopus > Tigriopus japonicus. The sequence continues at coordinate 222,188 of JAAGOF010000209.1, read as the reverse complement.
ACTTTTCGACAGGCAATAGACCTTATCTACCATTAAATTTGGCAGCACTGCCAACTCAAAATCCATTTTTAAAACTATCGATGGAACTCGAAATCGAACTAGTTCGAGAGTTGCCAAATTGGTCCCTGTTTAGGTCTTTTCAAAAAGTACAATACAACCTGCCCTTTTTAACAGCGATAAACTTCCGAGTCAAAAATGGCAGCACTCCTGGTTCGAAACACATCACTAGTTGGCAGTATTTCAAACAACTTTCAGCAATGTTAGCCTGAAACCTCCTAGTAACGCTGATTCGGCATTTCAATGGGATGAAAATCATTGTGGCTGTCACTCCTCTTCTTTCTTCGTTTGGTGTTTAAAGATATTGGGGTTAGGAACCTTATTGCGCAATTGAATTTAGGACAAGAAAAAAGTTAATATGAGCTTGAAAACCTAGTTTTAGATAAAAATTGCCCAAAAAAGCGAGATAAAAAGTTAATATTAGGTTGACAACTTAGTTTTAGGTAAAAATTGTCCAAAATAGGCGTTTTAGGTTAAAACCTTGGTTTTTAGGTAAAACCTAAAATATTCACCCGTATTTATCAGTATTGTTGTTTGTGATTTCTCTTTCAGGTTCTTCTTAGCTCTTAAGTTCTTTTTCAGGTTTTTCACAGTTGTAGGTGTCTCTTATTAGTTGCATTAGTCAAGATATTTTGCATTAGAACTCAATATTAGGGTTTTACCTTCCTTTTTGAGCCTCCCTTCTGGAAATTTCCTTTTGAAGTAGGTGTCTCAACATTGGGGAAGGACGCCGTTATTCTGTAGATCCAACGTTTGAATTTTCGGAGTCAGCTGTTTTTCGTTTGTTTGTCTTTCTTTGCTTTTGTTTACATAACGAGTCCTTTGTTCTGTTTTGCCTTAGTTGGGTTGCTTTTGCCTTAGGTTGAGCATAATTAGTTGAAACAGGCTTTTTTCACAAAACCAGAAAAATTTTTTTTTTCTGGTTTTGTTTTGCATTCATCCTTTTCTTTTACTTTTTCCCACCAACTTTTTCCCGTAACATTTTCCCCCATTTGATTTTCCCAGTGTGAATTTGCCTTGCTTTGACAAATCATTAATTTTTACTTTCGTTCCTCTTATTGGTCTCTACAATTATAGCGCTCTAGTCTCTACTATAATTGTTTATTCCGCCATTTCAATGATGGAGGCGATCTTGAGTCAGGTTAGCCCCGTCCCCTCCCCAACAAACCCTTCCTGTAGGGCAAAATTTTGTTAGAAGGTTTTTTTAAGGTTAGACATGAAGGTCCAAGAACTCATAGACTTGGTCCATCTGTCTGCATTTCGCCTTAGAAGGGAAGGACCCCTCTGTTATAAAGAAGGCCTTCATTGTTGAGGCTCTGGTTGCTTGGGTTAGACAGAAAGCGCGTTGGTTCAAAGGTGGACTCAACTGTAGACAACTCCACCAAAACGGAGGAGATTGAGGTTGAGTTGGTTGAAGTAGCTCAACCAAAACTTGTCCAGGAAGCTCTAGCTTGTAAGGAAGTCTGTCCTGACCACAAAAGGCAGCCTTGTAGTCTGGATAGAAAAGGTTGTAGCTCTTTTGAGCACCCAAAGTGGTGTCAAAAATTGTTGAAGTTTGGGCTCTTCAGATACAACAAGAAAGGGTGCTCAAAGGTCGAGTGCCCCTTTTTTCATCCTTTTATGTGTCGTACATCAATGAGTAGAGGAACATGTTTCAATGTGGAGTGTAAACATGTCCACGTCCGAGGTACTCAGAGGAATCAGAGACCAGCAAAATCTTTGTCTCTTGGACATGGTTGTAGGTTGGCCTCCAATCCCCAACCCATCCCCCAAACATTTCATCTTTTAGCATCCCCCCTCCCAGTTCTCGTTCTCCTCCTCCTCCTTTTCCTCCTCCTCCCAATTCCCTGTCCCATTTTCCTTCCCTCACCCAAAAACATTTTCTTTTTCCACCCTTCTCCCAAATATCCATAACCCTGCCCCTTCTTCCACTTTCTCCCATGGGCAACCAAGGTCTTACTCTAGTGTGACCGCCCCGTCCCTTCCCCAACAAACCCTTCCTGTAGGGCAAAATTTTGTTAGAAAGAAGGATTTTTAAGGTTAGACAGGAAGGTCCAGGAACTAATAGACTTGGTCCATCGGAAGACCTTAAGCCCATAAAAGGGCTCTATTTGAACGTGCATTGTCTGATTTCTAAAAAAGACAGCACAAAGGTCAGAGTAGTGGAGGAGCTAGCCATTGATAGAGAGGTCTCCTTCATTTCTATCACAGATATTTGGCTTCATCCAGGAGTTTTAGATGAAGAAGTAGCAATAGCTGGTTTTAGGCTAGTTCGTTGTGATAGGGTACGACCGGACAATCCCATTTTTCCACATGGGGGCATATGTCTATTTGTCAGGAAAGACTTACTTCTTAGTCATGTTCAAATGTCGAATGGAGAAGTAGAAGTTTTGATTTGTCACATCAAGGCTCTTGATCTTACGGTTGTAACAATGTATCGGTCACCTTCTTGTAGCTCTTCTTCATTTCTATCAGCTCTTCAATTTATTGGAAAGGAGTTAGATCCAGAGGTTTGTTCTCAACGCATCGCTGTCTTTCGAAAAATTGGAAGAGTTTGCGATCTTGCGTAATCTCTCTCAACACGTTGGTGTTGCAACCAGAGCAGAGAGTGTTCTGGACTTAGTTTCTTCAATTACCCTGACCTGATCCAATATGCCCATGTAGTCTTTCAGATCATCACATTCTTGAGATAGGGTCGACCATTACTCAAAAACCGGCGAGCTCTAGAGTTAAACCTGCACAAAAGGTGGGTCTGGCAAAGTTCAAGTCCAAAGAGGAACATTGGCCTCTTATTGTTGAAAGGTTGGAAGAGTTGGACTTGATTTCCATTCTAAAGGAGGAACCATCCATAGATGACGCCATAAAAAGGCTGATTTCTATTTTTTAGTAAGTTTGTTTGTCTCTATGTATTCCAGAAACGGCGCCAAAAGGTGGGCCATTGTCTAGAATTCCAAACATTAGAAGAAGTTGTTCAAAAGGAGTCGTCAGATTTCAAATAGACTTCGACGTACTTCAAATCCATTTGTTGAGGCCAGCCTCCAAAGCCAATTGGATGTGTTCCAATTAATGATTAGGGCCTCCATTAATTCCGATCAGTTAGAGAAGGAAAGTAGAGTGATCCAGGAGGTTAAAACTAATCCAAAGGCGTTTTTCTCATTTGCAAACACAAAAAGAAAAATGAAACATCCTGTAGGACCTTTTGAGGTCGACGGTAAAACTGTTAATGATATTGAGGTTATGGCTAATATGCTTGTAGATCAGTTCTCAAGTGTATTTTCAATTCCGAAAAGGGTAGGAAAAGATGGCCATGACTGTAGTAATGTTGTTGATGAGCCTGGCATTGATAGTCAGGATAATCAATTGGAGGATCTGGTAGTAACAGATCAAGATGCTTTTGAGGCCATCAAGAGCTTAAAGCTCTCGAGTTCTCCTGGACCTGATGGTGTGACATCTCAGTTTCTGATGAAATGTTCAAAGATTCTTGCCCCTGTTTTCTCCTATTTGATGGGTCGCATCTTAGATCAGGGCAAGTTTCCCTCTTCTCTATGTAAAAGTAGCTCATGTCGTTCCAATTTTTAAGGGCGGAGATAAGTCACTCCCTAGTAATTATAGGCCCATTTCTCTGACTTCCAGTATTGCGAAGGTCTTTGAGAAGATCATGAAGTCCAAGCTTGTTAAGTATTTGGAAACCTATATCATTCTCCCAGGGCAGCATGGGTTTCGAGCCCATTTTATTACAGTCACCCAATTGGTTGACCATATCGAGCAGATCATTGACGGGCTTAAAAGTCACGGGTCAGTTGATGTAGTCTGTCTTGACTTTGCCAAGGCCTTTGATAAGGTAGATCATGGTCTTTTGCTCGATCAACTCAAAGAGTTTGGGATCCAGGGTAAGGTCCTTACCCTGTATTTCAGTGAAAACATTCACTTTTTTTAAATATAAGCAATATTGGTGATTACTTGTGTTAAACGGGAAGCAGTAGCAGAATGATTTTTTGAACTCGCGTTCAGCAGCGCCTACACTAAAATATTATGACATTTTAAACGTTTTGTCATGCTGGCAAATAACTTTGTTCCACAGAAGTATTCCAGAGCTAAAGTCAATGACACCACGAGACCCAGCCATAGGTTGACAAAGGTTTAGCTTACTACCCCAGAGCTCCATTTGGTGTGGCTTTGTCTGTGTTGAAAATGTTTCGGCCAGGGTTGTCTCGAATTTTTCAAATTGGTAGAGTTCATTCAGCAATCCATTTGCGCATAACTTATTGACCTAGGGGATACCAGTTGATGAATTTAAGCTCTTGATGCTAATTTTGTCGCTTCTCTTTGTCTTGACGAGCATTTATGATGTCAAGTCAGGTGTTCCCCAAGGTTCAAGTTTAGGTCTGCTCCTGTTTCTTCTCCCTATTGCTCCTCGCCACAAGTCTAGAACAAAAGCCCGTGTTTCTTCAAATGCTGCTGACACAAAATTAATTTGTGGAAGAAATGGTCAGGACTCAAAATGTTTTGTTGAGGACTTGGAGAAAGTCTACTCTATGGGTTGGGTTGGCGAGAGTAATATGGCATTGAACGGGATGAAATTCCGCAAAATGACGTATGGGACGTCAAAATTAGATGTTCCGCTCAAAGACAATGGAGGTTGTGATATTGAGCACGTATCGTCCATGAGAGATTTAGGAGTTGTCGTCCAAGATGATGGAAAGTTTAATAAGCATATCCAGTTGAAAGTGGGGAAGGCATTTCAAACATGTGGCTGGATCTATCGCACTTTCAAGTCCAGAGATGGTATTACGATGCTAACTCTGTACAAGTCGATTGTTCAACTGCATCTTGAATATGCTGCCCCATTTGGCCTCCAATGTGTTCAGCAGGTTTGCGAAAGGTCGAGCAGGTCCAAAGATGTTTCCCTAGGAACATCACAGGAATGAGAGAGCTCTCGTATTGCGAGAGGCTCCAGAAGTTAGGGCTGTTCAGTACTCAGGGAAGGTATGAAAGGTATCTGATACTGTATGTTTTCAAGAGCATTCATGGGCTCTGTCCTAACCCAGGATTTGAGATCAGTTGTAGTGATCGTAGAGCTTTTACGTGCGTTCTGAGAGCACCTCCAAATCCAAGGGAATCAAGGCTAGTACGAACAGTGAAGTCTTCCTCTCTTCTTTATCGGGCTCCTTCATTGTTCATTTTGTTGCCTATTTGCCTTCGTCGGGAATATGTAGGAGCTGATCCTCTAGCAGCATTTAAGGCATGATTGGACAAATTTTTTAATACTATTCCTGACCAACCCACTATTCAAGGGTTGTATAGATCTGCCAACAGTAACTCATTGGTAGATCAAATTTCATATAAACGGTAATTTTATAAACTATATTAATCATTAAGTCTCTTTACAGGGAATCCCAT
>JAAGOF010000209.1:193273-216378 GCA_010645155.1 Tigriopus japonicus | reverse complement strand
CATTGGTTGTCCGCTTGTGGAGCCAATGTTTTTACGCTTTGGTATGTCATTTTGAGTTCAGCATGTGGCGGGGGTCCATCATAACTCTGGCAAGGATCTGAAAAAAGAAAATCAATGTGAAACAATATATCTTAAGCAGTAAAAGTTTGTGCCAAGACGTCTACAGAAACTCAAAAATAGTGCTTTAGGATGAGGTGAGTAATGAGATGACCATAATTGGCAGATTGTAGGTAAAAAGATCACAAGCAAAACGATCACAAGTAAATAGGTCACACTAAAGAGGTCACAAGAAAAAAGGTCACACGGTAAAAAAGTCACGGTAAAAAGGTCACTTTTCCATGGAATGATTGTGTTCGACCTGGAGTGTCTTAAAAGCCGATTTTGACAGGCAGATCTAGAAAAAGAGTACAATTATGTCTCTAGAGCAGGGGTCGGCAACCCCTTTTGGGTCAAGGCCCGAGAATTTGATTTGGATTGTCAGGGGCCAACCAAGCAGATGTTGGCAGGGTCAACATCTGCCGCAAGGGACAATCTTCAAGCATGGAAAAAATTGGGTCCCTGGGGTCTCATTGGGCCATCTCCATAGCTTTGAGGGTCTGTGACCATTTTACCGTGGCCGTTTTGCTGTGACCTGTTTTCTTGTGACCTATTTTTCGCGCGCCAATTGACAACAGTATTTGAAAATTTGTCTCAGTTCTTTGTGACCGTTGTTTGTTCCTTGGAGTTTAACTAAAAATGAAAGTCACCATAAAAGTCAGCGAGGCTTTTTCTGGATTGGGGGAATTTGAAAAAAGTGATTTTTTCCAATCCAAGGCTGGGAATTAAATGCAAAAAGTGCCATATTTTTTAGACAAGCACAGAGGAGAAAAATAAGGAACATGATCTTGCACTCAACTGGGGAAGTAAAAAAATGAAACAAAATTTGTCAAGGGGAAACAATAAACTGATCCCTGAATGGTACAAACAAAGGTACAAGGCTGAAACAGCCTTGTATCCTTCATGAACATACAAGTGTGCTTGATCAAATAAAAAATCTAGACACAAGAAAACATTCAGATTATGAATAATTTAATGGCAAAGATGGCTGTCATACTTTTAATAAAAGAGTCTCGCGATTCAAAACGTAGAGTGTACACAGTACTATGAGACCTTGTCTATGTAGTAACTTCTTCCGCTTTTTATGCACGTTTTATCAGTGTTTGGTGTTTCTTTTTCATTTCATTCTAGAGTCATTCATTCTAACTTCAAAAGTTGTGTTCTTGTAATGCACCAAAATTGCATTGGTTTGTCACAACGGTATTCAAAAGTCCACAAGTCTGAAAGCTTCCCCAACTCCTTTTTGAAGGTCTGAAATTGGTAGCTCTGATTTGGTTGACAGCCCTCTTGCCTTCTCCTTTTCCCTTTTTTCTCCTTCCTCGTACGTAGAGGGTGACTAATTTTGAAACTGAAGTTGACATTTTAAATAACTTCAAAATAAATCAAAAATCTTGATGTCCTTAAAATTTAAGGCATTCAAACTTAGCAAAGTGAAGAGCGTATTTTCGGAATTTCTCTACTTTCCATTACAGGAAATGTTGTAAATGCCGCTTGAGGTCGCTTTTTTCGACTCTCCATGGTTAGACAAAATAGAAACTTCGAGGTCGTGACGAGGTTATGTAAGTACGTATGTAAACAAAAAGTATCCCTTATGGATGAGTGTAGTCGAACGAATTCAGCTGGGGATTTGGGGGCCAAACTGGCTAGAGATGGATCAGAGCTCGTTTCATAGTTAAAGTTTGCAACGTGACGGAAAGGTTCTTGTCTCGATTGATTGTCAAATCAAAGAATGAGAATTAGCCTCGAAAATTTTACTCGAGTGTTCTAAAGAGTTAGTCATGACTAGGGCCCGGAAATATTTTTTTAAATATAAAATATTTTAAAAATATTTCTCCTCTTTTCCTCGATTTATTAAATATTTTGGTTGTTTCAAGGAAAAAAAATGAATTTTTTAGTCAGAAAAAATATTTCGCTCAAAATTGAGGAAAATAAATGAATGACCAATACTCAATAGAGCTTACTTACCCAAAAACAACCCGAAATACAAAAATCTTTAATATTGGGATTTGTACGAAGACAAAAAATCACAACCGAAACTTGTCCTGTACACAAAAAAGTGCAGCATGTTTTGGGACAAATTGAAAATCATACCTTCGATTTGAGGCACATTTTTTACTAGATCTGGCTTTTCTACGTCATCCTCTTCCTTGTCCTCTTGCTCCGTTAGCGTGTCTTCTTGCTCCTCTTGTTTGTCCCCTTGTTTGGCTTTTTTCTCCTTTAGCTCGTCTTCTTGCTCCTCTGGCTGTTCTTTTTGTTCCTCGTGCTTGTCTTCATGCTCCTTTTGCTCCCCTTTTTGCTCCTTCTGCTTGTCTTCTTGCTCCTTTTCCTCGTCTCCCTGCTCCTCATCCGTCCTCATTGTCGTCTCTTCATTCAATACTAACTCTTCGTCAAGAAAGCATTTGGGCCAAAAACCAATGACGAATTCCTGCAACTCTAAAGGATCAGTATCCAATGTTTTAATTGACAAAACCTGTGGCTCTTGGAGTAAATGGCATGTCTTTGTTCCAATAATGTTTGCCATAGCAAAGCAATTGAGCTCCAGACATTTGGCCAAACACGCTATTGGATCAGTGGTATTGAGGTCGTATGAGTCTGGAAACATGGCAAGAATTTGTTGCAATCCAGCCTTGGATTCCCATGTCACTTGGGCTCGCAAAGTACAGTCTGAAAACATAGACCATTGTTTAAGAGATATATTATCACCAGTTCATTCCACAACTACAGACAAAAAACTAACTTGAGTTGTCCAAAGAAGGTGGTTGAACTAAACTTGTTCTCGGTAGAGCATCTGAGGAGAAAGAAAAGATGTTAACAGGGCCACCAGATACTTGTAAATTACATTTTACAATGTAACTACCAAAATCTGCGATTTTTTGTCCAACATTGCATAAATGGGGAAATTTTAAATAAATTGAGAAAATTGCCTGTTTCAATGAAAATTAAATGGAAAAATGTTCGATTTTACGTTAAAGTCAAGATAACACGGTTCTGAAAAAAATTATATCAAGTTTGCGGAGAAATTAAGTTTGCGGAGAAATTCCCAAACACTTAGATTTGTTTCTGACCCAGGAAACCAAGTGGAACGACTTTGATTTATTGCGTTTTTCAGTATTGGTTCTAGTAAAAGTTATACACCTAAAACCTATTAAATTGACATTTTTCACACATTTGTTGACACAGTCAACAAATTTTTAGAGCTCCCCAAGACGCCTATTGAATTGAAATTCATTGAAAACATGTTGATCAGCTGCTGAGTTATTCCAGTTTAAGTGGCCCATTTTTTACTTCAAAAGGCGAAAAATCGTTCCGGGCATATGAAAACTTAAATTTCCAAGCAAGTGTTAATTATTTTCAATCTTACAAAGCAAATGAAAATTCTTCATCTTTGAATGATTTGTTGTAAGAGGTCAAAATAACAAAAAAATTACCTAAATCATACTTAAAATGCACTTTTTTGAAAAAATATGTTTCAATTAGCTTAACTTTGTTAAATTAGGCATTAGTTTGAAAATTTAAGGAAATCTGCTGAACAAATGTGTCTTGGAATTTAGTGCAAAATTGATATTTTTCGGAGGACCATGCTCAAATTGGACCAAAAACGATTTTTCAAAATCCTCCAGAATTTTACCAAATTTGTATTGACAACGTACCAACATGTCCTTTTTATGTTTCAAAAGTTCTTATTACAGAAAGTGCAATTTTAGTGTTTTATAGGGAACAATACATATTATTTTTAACTGTGACCATTTTTCTCATTTTTCATTTTTCTCTTTGTGTTTGCAAAAGAGAAAAACGCCTTAGGATTAGTCGTAGCCAGAGACGCAGTAGTAGGCGTAACCTCCTGGACAACTCTACTTTCCTTCTCTAAGTAACTGATCAGAATCAATGGAGGCCCTAATCTTTGCTTGAACCACATTCAATTTGCTTTGGAGGCTGGCTACAACTACTGAATTCAAAGTACGCCGAAGTCTATTCGAAAGCTGACAACTCCTTTTGAACAACTTCTTCTAATCTTTGGAATTCTCGACAATGGCCTACCTTTTGCCACTATTTCTGGAATACCAAGGGACAAACAAACCTCGTCAAAAAGTGAAATAAGCTTATTTCCCGCTCATCTATGGATGGTTCCTGCTTCAGAATGGAAATCAAGTCTAACTGTCCTAATATTTTTACAATAAGGGGCCAGTGTTCATCTTTGAACTTAAACTTAACCGATACAGTATCACTACGCCTTGATGTGACAAATAAAAACTTCAACTTCTCCATTCAACTAATGAACATGACTAAAATATAAGTCTCTCCTGACAAATAGACTTACGCCCCCATGTGGAAAAATGGGATTATCAGGCCGTACTCTATCACAAAGAACTAGCCTAAAAGCAGCTATTGCTACTTCTTCATCTAAAACTCCTGGACGAAGCCAAGTCTCTGTAATGGAAATGAAAGAGACCTCCAGTACTCTGATCTTTATGTTGTCTTTTTTGGAACTAAGACAAGTCACGTTCAAATAGAGCCCTTTTATGGGCTTAAGATTTTCTGATGGACCAAGTCTTTTAGTTCATGGACCTTCCTGTTTAACTTAAAAAAATTCTGCTTACGGACAAAATTTTGCCCTACACGAAGGGTTTGTTGGGGAGGGTCGTGCGGTCACATTGGAATAGGACCTGGGTTGCCCATAAAGAAAGTGGGAGGAGGGGCAGGATTATGGATATTTGGGAGAAGGGTGGTAAAAGAAATATGTTTTGGGGTGGGGGAAGGGAAATGGGACAGGGAGTTGGGAGGAGGGTGACGAGGATGAGGGCAATCTATGTACTTGGTTTGAGTTGAAAAGGTTGATGAGTAGTGGTGGACGTGATTCACCCAACAATGGGGTGCATTTGATTATCTTTAAGAGACAAATACATATGCTGGAATGATGTCTAGACGATTCATGCACTGAATCGGTATAAAATAATGAATATTGATGTAATATTTAACATACGAGGGGTATCCAGACTAGAGGTAGACTGGGCCTATAACTCGTCAGCAATTTTTAGATGTTTGATAAAGAATTGAAATTAAGATTTATCTCTCATGAGCAGATGTTATTTTACATGATTTGTTGTAAGGCAATCATGTTCGAACTTATGATTTAATTAGACAAGGTATGTTGGGCGATCCTTGTATACGTAGAAAATAAGCCTCAAAAGCGAGCAACAAGTCAAAAATCAAGTACACTGTAAAGCCAAGACGTTTCACATCAAAAGTTACCACTTTTTTGCCTCAAATGTTCATCAAATATTGGTATGGGTGGTTGAACAAAGTCTTAACTTTCCAGCATAATGGATTTTTTTCGTGTTTCTTGCTCTTGACATCGACGTTCAAAAACGTGCAGGGGTCGCCCAACATACCTTTTCTAAATAAATCATCACTATGAACTGGATTACCTGACAACAAATCATGTATAATATCATGTCCTCAAAAGAGATATATTTTGATTGTTCATCAAGCATCTAAAAATCGCACTTGTTAACAAGTTACAGGCCCAGTCTACCTCTAGTCTGGATAACCCACGTAACGCTTCCCTATCTTTTGATCACCGGGATAGCCAGTTGTAAAAACTAACCACTAACAGCTCTCCACGCATCCTCTTCTGTAAGTATATCCATGATTGGACACGTAAGACCGAAAATTTTGTGCCATCAAGCTCAAGTTACATTTTCTATCTCACTGCGCTTAAACCCCTCTATTCGTAGTGTTTATTCCAGGATTTGGACATAAACCATGAATGCTTTTAAAAACATTTAGAATAAGATATCGTGCATCTCTTCTAAAATACAGAATAAACTTAACCTACACCCCTATCAACAACAACTTAATACTTGTAACGAACTTGATGTTAATACATTGCAATAAACAAACATACATACAACAATTGAGACAAAAGAAATTGAAGGTTTGGTTAAGACTTCTCACTAGAGCTGTGCATCGGATCCGAAAGGTCCCCAAAATCCAATCCGAACTTGATTTCTTTAATCCGAATCCGAATCCGAGAGCTTCCATTCAATCCGAACGAATCCGAATCCGAAAATTTGCTACTCAATCCGAACGAATCCGAATCCGAAAATTTTTGCCCAATCCGAACGAATCCGAATCCGAAAATCTTCTGCCCAATCCGAACGAATCCGAATCCGAAAATTTGGCGCAAAATCCGAAAAAAATCCGAAAATTTGGCGAAAATCCGAAAAAAATCCGAAATTTTTTTTTGCTAATTCCGATTTAAATCTGATTATTTTGTTATTTTGGCCTAAATTGTAAATAACACTTTCAACTAGAAGTGCCAAAAACATATTATTTTAAATATAATATATCTTTTTAATATTTCCACGTTTAGCCTTGATTTTTTTTAACATTTTGGCATTTTCCAGGAAGAAATAAGCATTTTCTTGTTTTTTGGCAAAATATTTCAGGACAATTAGAGCAAATTAATGAATGCTCTTTGCACAATAGAATTTCCCAAAATGAACCAAATATGTTAAAATGTTTATGAAAAGGTATTGATTCAAAAAATCACAATCATATCAATAGTCAAATGCAGAAAAAACTGCGTAATTGAATGGGGTGAAAACATTTTTATCTTTAAATCAGTTTGGTGTCAAGTGGGCTGATATTTACGCACTTAATTGCAATCCAGGGGTGAATACTTGGCAAAATCTTTACTTTATTCCAATAGGATGGTTTTGCTTTGAACACGTTTGGTAACTTTTTGATGCTTTTTTACTACAAAACCTTTCTATGATTCTCTTAATATAGAAATATTTGATCTCAATGCTCTCATTTAATTGGTAAAATCTGAAACATTAAAATACCTTGTGGAGTCATTAAAAAATTCAGAGTTGAAGGCAGGAGATTGCATTTAAATCATCAAACAAAAAAGGTCTCATAATGAAAATATTGTGAATTGAAATAAAAAAGTAAAATGAAAAATTCGGATTGGTTTCGGATTACGTCGGATCCGAAATTTTTTTCGCAAATCCGAATCCGAATCCGAATCCGACAGGTTTTGGCAAATCCGAACGAATCCGAATCCGAAAATTCGCGCTAAAATCCGAACGAATCCGAATCCGAAAATTCTTGCGTCAATCCGAACGAATCCGAATCCGATCGGATTCGGATCCGATCGGATCCGACTTTTCGGATCCGATGCACAGCTCTACTTCTCACCTTCAAACAGTGTGGTTGCTAATGTGTCATTCTCGAAGTCTTTGTAACAAATACCCCCATGATTGCCAAGTGGCTGATAACAATGGTTGGCTTTGAGTTGACACGATTCCTCTGATAGATTTAAGCCCATTAAATCGTCGGTTGTATAGCCCACATCACATGCTTTATTGGCCTCAACCGCGCAGTTTCCAATTAAAAGGATAAGATATAAAATCTGAAATTTTAAAGCAATAGATTAATACACCATAGGTAGGAATTCGTAGAAGTTCGTAATTGATAAATATTGAAAGCCGTAAGCCCAAGTTCTCGGGTTCTATACTTTTGTGAAGACATTTTTTGAACAATTTTAGCATTCACACACCAATTGTCCGATTTTTGATCTGTTAAATATAAAAGGATAGGTAGGGTAAAGATATGTTGATTTTTTACCCAATAGCCCTTTTGCAATATCTACAAGAATTCCTGCCCAGACCGTTAGCCCATATATATGGGCGCAAAGCGGTTAGGTTCCCCAGCTTGGAAGAGTGGTAAACAACGCAATCTATTGATAGATACTTTGAAGCTTAGAACCAAGATTGGCTTTGATTGATTTCATCCACTTGAGCTTGCTTGTGCATGTTTTTCGGTTTCTCCTTCAGCGTTGTGACATTAGGGCTGATGTCTCCCCACAGATTACTTAAAATACAGATGTCTCAATTCTGACGTCATCAAAAACGCCCTTTACGAGGGAACTAATTGTTTCATAGGGAGCGTCATAGAGTGCGTTGCGTTGTGTGTAACACAAATATCCTTCTTGAAGTTTGATTATCAAAGTCTATCCAGAAAGTACAACCCGAGCCATCTAGAGGTCACGGATCAAACTACTGTCACCGTCGCCTGCCCCTGCTTTGCTAGAACTGAAGAGTCTGGGGGGAGGGGGGGTTGCTTGGCCTGTGGTCTTGTCACTGTAAGTGTGGCGGTCCAGGAACCTCTCACCACAGGACGCGAACTTCGGCTGACGCTTAGCCCTAGAAGGCCCTTAAAACGGTGCAGCTTTGCACCGTTTGATAGAAAAAGGTGTTTGATAGTAAACATCACTCCAGAACAAAGTTGCAGCATGAGATAGCGCTCCTTTTCCTGCCATTAATTTCCAAACTGATGTTTTCTGTTCTCAGGAATTAGTTGAAACTGACCTGCTTCAGATCAATGTCTCGCACAAAACTGAGAATGGATCTCAATTAAAGGCATGTATAACCTGAATATAAAATTACCAACTTCAGACAAGGGGTTCAATTATACATGTATGAAGTTTCATGAAAATTGAGCGTGTTTTTGGAAAACTGTGGCCCTGTTTTTAACAACGAAATTTACACCCAAAGCATCCACACTCTTCCCCATAAAAACATCATTTTTAGTCAATATTTTATTGTCTGAAATGCTTGAAATCCATTAGATGCCAAATATCAACATTTTGAAAGGCCAAACCGAGAGGAAGCACAATATTGAACAAATTATTCATCAACTTATAGTTGAGTTGTTGATGATTCCCTCTGAATGATTATTCATGCAGGATGAAGTAAAGAACAGATCACCTTCATGGAGCACTATATTCTCCACTTTGATGGTGTTGTTAGGTTCTTATAATCTGAAACCATTAGTATTTCAGGATAAGCAGAATAGGGTTGATAATGAGTGGTGAACGTGATTTACCCAAGAGTGGGTTGCATCTAATTATCTCTAAGAGACAGATACACATACCAGAATGATGTTTAGACAACTCATCCACTGATTTAGTATAAAATATTGAATATTGAGTCTATAACACTAAACTAACTATCGTTCACTCCATAGGGCCTCATTGGGCTTAAAAAAAAAGCTGTCTTCTGTAAGTATATCCATGGGCGGTCTGCCACCAGTGCCTCTTGTGATCTCATTTAGACAGAGTTGCCGGATCGGAACTTATACACGCCATTTTGGCAACATGAAAAATTGTCATGAAAGTGTCACCTTCCGACCAAAACTTCTGCCGTTTTAGCAAAATTGAACCCTTAAAAAAATTCTCATGAAGGAAAGTAATTGACCGGAAAAATTATCGTCGCCGTAGTGTTCAGCCAAGGCTCAGTCCTTGAGGAGGACAAGGGTTCTTAAACTTTTTTGAGCCACGGCCATCTTAGCGCTTCTTCAGGAGTCCAAAGCCCCCTTTACACCCCCTCCCTCCTCCTTTCCTTTCATCCCCCCCCCTCCTAACACACAAACACCAAAAATCTTCAAAAGCCTATTTTCTTCCGATCTTAAAAACTACATCTTTTTGTGGGGTCTTCTAAGTAAGATGGAAAACACAACCAAAACATCCAAACATCAATTAACATGGTTGATTATTATTGCAGGCCCAAGGCTGCAACACCCTCTGCGTTTTTTGTAGATGTGGACAAACATGTAGAGGCTTAGATTGAAAAAAATGCAATGAGAAAAATTATTGGTCAAATATTCTGAAACAACATAGCAACAAGTAAGCAAATCAAAAAACATTGAGTGTGCCTTTAACAAAGGTATAGGTTCCAGGTACTTACAATAATGTAAGATACCCAACCAAGCAATGGAATTCAAAGCACTAGGGTGAGTGACAATTGAAAATTGAGCTGGTTAAACTTGGAAATGGACATACTGCAATTACAGCATTCTGCTTTTTTTGCCATAAACAATTAGAAATTTCAGCAAGCTTGCTCCAATTATCTTTAACTAAGAATTTGGGTTAATAAAAGCAACCCCTTTGTAGACAATTGTGGGTCTCTCAACTTTGAGCAAAATATTCTGATAAACAATTTTGAGCAAAAGAAACAGTATAATACTTGGGAAAATGAAAAACCGATACTGCAAAGCTTAGGGTATTGGCATCTCAAAAACTTCCTCTTGTAGCCCGTGACAACTCAAGTGTAAATTTCTTGATTTTCAAAAACAATAACATTGTTTTGGAGCATAGTTAATAAGGACTGATTGTTATCAAAATTTAAAATCATTTATAAGCATTACAATTTGGCAACAAGTTTACCCTTTTCAGGAATGACTCTACACTGGATTCATTTTAAGGTTAAAGGACATACAGCTTGGGACTGACACCAGCAATTGAGGACCCACTGCCTTCTATTCAACAAATCTTCATTTTTTATTACTAGGGCCCGGATTTGAACTTGAAAAATTGATCAATTAATTTTTCAATTTTTTCGGCAAAATTTAGCCAAAATCAAGTTTTTTGGCTTTTGGGGAAAAATTTCAATTTCTTCGCACTTTCATGTAAAAAAGAGACTCATTTCTCAGAGTTTGGTAGAAACATTGTTGGGCAAAATTTGTCAAGATTCATTTTTTTGGGCAAAATTTGGCATTTTTTTGGGCGTTTGGAAAGTTTTTCAATTTCTTCAACAAGTCAAACCTCAATTCTTTCCACCTATTTACTTCTTAAGTTGAAATTCTATATCTATGATGTGACCTGGATTTTGTGGCTGCTCTTTTTTCCCAAGTAAATTATATTTCTTCTTACCAAAATGGTTTGTCACTTGCTCCGACACTTCACAACCTAGTGTTTGTCAAAGGTAACAAGTTAGTGGTTTTAACTTACAACTATACTTTTCCCGCTATAGACTAAAATAATACAATGGTTAAGCAAAAAAGTGAACCTTTTGAAAACGGTTTTTTATGCCATAGATCACTCTCTACAACCCTATTTGGCAACGTGAGATAAAATAATTCAAACATTTCAATTTCACTAATATAGCTTCTCAGACCACCAGGCAAAACGAATAGTGCTTTTTCTTCAAACAATGCTAGAACATAAAAAATTGCACAAAGAATTGTTTTCAAAACAGTCTTAAAACGGTTTTTTTCCTGTATTTGAAAAATAACTCAAAAAGTTTTTTCAGACATCTTCAGACCCAATCTCTGCCCATTCCTCCAAAACTATGTCTCTTGGAAAAAGTAAGCTCTCAACAGTGTGAACTTTTCTGTGCTGGGTAGAGGGTTTGATGTGTCGTGAGCATAGCATACTCAATAATCTTTTTTTTATTTGCTATATAAAGAAAACTGATTATGCAACTTGGTTAAAACACAGTTTGTAAATTGGGATTGGTTTATTCAAGCTACATTTTTGCTTCACTCATGTACTCTTCAACTTTTTTTGACATTTGTTGTATTTTGAATATGTTATCATATTTGTTTCGTTTTGTAAAATTGAAGTCAATTATTTTGTAGTTTTGATCAAGTATTTTATGATTTTGATCAATTATTTTCCGATTTTGAAAATCAATTTTTTGGCCTGAAAAAATCAAGCTCAAATCCGGGCCCTATTTATTACTAACATTCCGTTTTGAGTGAATGCTGGAACATAACAACATTTTAACAATCGCAAATAAGAGGATCGAGAAATAACTTGTTTTCAAATGAATGGTTGTACTTTGTAACATTTCAATGAGAGCAAATAACAAAATAATAGTTTACTTTAGAGTAAATTGAAATAACAATACATTTTGATTGAGGTGACTTGCACCCTTCATTACTAGGTTTTAACACTGAGTTTGTCCTTCCTTGGAAACTATGCAAACATTTTCCCATAAGGAGTTTTCTTGCCATTCTTGACACAGCACAACACTTGATTGTCAATTTGGACCAAAACCGTTCTTTGAATGGTTTTGCATTGTTTCTGAAAGGATGTAGTCCAATCTAGCCATGAGGCTCTCTTGTAGTTAGTGTGTTCTTCGATTGGTCTTCTCATACTTCATCTTTCTCAAAGTTGGAGCCTTCAGCCAAAAGAAGTTTGTCTCTGTATCTAAAAGTTGCCACTTCAAATCCAATTGCTTGTTATAGTCAAACTGTTGTTGATTCCATTGCTTTTCTCCATTCATTTTAATGTTGAATCACCACACATAGGTTTGCAGAAGTGACACGAGAATACCAATGCTCACTGAACAGTGGATGATCTTTTTAACCATTTGTTGTTTTTCCATCTATCCATTGAATGATCTGAGAGTGAGACAAAAGCCTAAATCATGCTGATCAAACACGCAATTGACAAAATTGACTTTGAGTTGTTCTAATCAATGAGGTATGGGATCGTCTTGCATTAGAAGAAGAAAGAGAGAAGGATGAAGTCAAACCCTCTTTTTCTTTGAAGGGCTACACACAACCCATCCAATCTAGAACTTATCAACTTTTCTTTCTCAATCAGTCTGATAGGGTCTCTCTGGCCACTATAACACTAGAATGTGACACTTGTAAATGACAAGATGACCAAACAATTAGTCATTTAGCTTCAAATTATGACTTGTTTACCCCGCGAGGTGTCATTTTGATCACTTGAGAGTGCGACGGCTTTGCCTTCATCAAATAGATTTTACGTATTTGATTAGAGTTGAATGAAATGAAACAATTGTATTCAAATCAGTGTAACAATTTTTTTGGAGAAACTGAAACAAAATAAAAATTGCTCGTGCATTCTACTTTCTCAAAGTGTAATCGTTCCTCCATTTGGCTTTTTTCGAAAATCTCCATCAAAGAACGCTCACTTGAACGCACACACACGGACTGGAAACACGGTCGCTTTCAAAGTGACTCGCTTTTTTTTTACTCGAATTTCAAGTGGCTCCCTCTGAGAAGTACATTTTGCGCAACTCTCGACTGAAGAGAGCAGCTCCCCCTATAATCACAGCAGAACCTGGAACTATTTTAGAGGGATTGAAGTATTAGGATATCCTCTACGATCCACAAACTTTTTGAGTGGAATTTACTGATGGAAAATGCCAATCTCTCAATCCGTTCAGCCTTTCAATCTAGTCTTGAACCAATCCTGATGCCCCCAATCTCAGTCCAAAAATCAATCTCGTCAATCTGGCGGATAGTGATGTAAAACAAGCTGACCGTCTTGATGGCATCGATGCCAATGCTGCCTCAAATGCAGCCTCGAAAAGCATCGAGCATGCTTGATTCATTTTCAGCTGATTCAGCGCCGCCAAATTTACTTGGGTTTTATATGGCTTTGATGGTGCAAAATCCCATGGCTGATTGTATAAACCTAATTGTTTTATAAAAAGTGATGGATTTAAAGCATAATTAGTGCCAAAGAAAGTCAATAGGCAATGGAAAAATGTCGTTTCCATGGCTTTTTTCCAAGGCTTTTTAAAATGGCTTGAGGTTGTTCTGAGAAGGAAGACGTGTAACAAGAAAAATAATGGGATTAGTGCTGTGACATTCGAATCATAGAGACCAAATGTAAAAATAACAGTACCAATTGATAGAAGTGCAAATACTTTCACAACTTAACATTTCAGAACATTAAAAACTGTTGTGGGACGTCAGTGGGTGCTCTTTGAAGAGCGATTCAAGATTTTACCAGTGTCATTTAGGTAGACATTTTGGCAAATGATTTAAAGTCTATGACTTTGTTGTCCTTTGGCTCTTCCGTAATCTGGCAACCCTCTTTGCAGAGTTAAGGATCAAGTTCCGTTGAAGGTAAACATTGAAAAAGCGAAAATTTCAAAGTCCACATGGGAAGCCCTCTGCGCCGTTTTCTCAAGTATCTGAAAGATGCCTCGAAAATCCCTTTTCTTGAACAATGACACCGCATATCTCCTGACGCAAATCTACCCCCTCGCTGCCTTACTCAAGAACCTCTCTGGCCATTGACTGGTGGAATCAAAAATTCAAACAGATTGTTTCAACGGGCTAATTCTTTCGCTTTTAGACGACATTCCAGCTTCCTTCCCCGTCACTTCCCGAATTGATTCTCTCGATCCCTTCATCGTTCTGGAGGAGCCACTCAATCTTTGAATGCAATCTACAAACGCTACATCTGTGGAGAAGTTTTAGATAGTTACCATTCTCTAACATTTAGTAGGAATACATATAATATTTACCAACTAACATCTGTACGTGCACTGTATGTGGTTCACCAGTCATGCTCACTATTTTTGTTCTTTATTTTCCTTTCAGTGGTAATACTACTACAGGCATTTGAAATATGAAATAAACAACGAAAATTTCGGAAATCAAAATGTACGTATCCAATATAGGTTACACTATGTTTATTTGTATTGTCTCCCATGCCAAATTTTGTTAGGGAGACTTCCTGATGAACCAGCATTAGCCTTATGCCCTTTGATCTTTTAAAAATCTGGTTTTGAGCAATACATAATACAAATTGTTGATACAAAAGCTTAAAGGTGAATTCAAAATTCACATTGAAAAGAAAAAGTCAACTGACAACATGATGGTGGATATGAATTCGAATCTTGGTCACTCAAAAGAATGTTAAGGCACAATTGGGATACAGGTTCAAATGGTCTGATGATAGCTTTGCTAAATTTATAGTATCGTGAGACAAATCTATTTCTTGTGAAGACTCGGACAATGAAGTGACAAACATCCTAAAATTACCTAACACATTGCAAAAAAGAAGTGATCCAACACATTTGTCTGGGACAAGTTAGGCATTTGAATTGACATGATGAAGAAGTCAAGTGAATTGGATAACACTGAAGATAATACTAGAATGCAAATCCGTTCCGTTCGTAACAAAGCAATGGGCGTGGTTAGGGTGGTTCTCCAAGATCACTTCGATCACAGCACTTCTTTGTGGAATTATATTAGTGTGACTAGGTGGTGCATATTTATTTTTTTTCCTCGATATTCCAATCATATTATTTGAAATGTACAAGTCTTTTCAAGCCATCATTAATGAATTGCGAACGTGTTGCCAAATTTTCATGCCTTCTCTTTCCCGGCCACATCTAAAGCTAGATGAGTCCGTGTTGGGGATTACGTCAGGGAGGCCGAGTCGGATATAATAGTACTGGCCAGCGGCAACCAAGTGATACAAACATTGAGTTACTATTGGATTGAAATTTGCATCATAACTGATTGTCAATGTCATCAATTGTAAAAATGCTACTTATCTCAAGAGTGATCACTAGGGGTGCACTTTTCGTGCAAATAAAAAGACCAAAAAGTGCAGATTAAAGTGCAAAAAAAGTGCAAACATTTTTTGTGAAATACAAAGAAATTGGTTGATCTGGTTCTTTTGGGAAAACACGAAAATTGCTAAGCCCCTTGGTTGTTCCAAAACGGTATTTAAGTCAAAAAAGATCAGAATTGCATTTCTCCCAATATTGGGTCACATGTCAACACACATAAGTCAGATTTTACAGTATACCAAAATTAGGTCAAATTGGTGGTCTTTTTGTACACTCTCAACAGATGTGTTGCTTTTTTTCAAAAAAGACAACTGATCATCTGAGAGTACACTCAAGGATTGTTAATGTGGCTTTACTTAGTTTATTTTTTTTGTTTTTTTTGCTGATTTTTTACTACCGCTACAAGGAATGCGATTCCCTGTAAATTGAAGGATTTCTCCCGACAGCTTCAATTTCATCCCCAACAGTATTCAAACCTACGCCGTCTGGGGAAGCACTTACACTCGGCTCTTTTAGATGTAATGATGCAACTAATTAAAGATGCAATGTCTATCTAACCTTTTGACCGTTTGGCTTCATTTTTAATTTTCAAGCCAAAAGAGTTTTTTTCTAAACACAAGACTTGGTCAAGTTTTTTAAAAGTACTTTTGGACTTTTTGTTTTGATTTAAGTGGGTAGGTTGATTATTATTATTATTATTTTCTATGTTTCTTAAACGTTTCTTTCTATCCCATGATTGGTTTTGTTGAGCAGAATTGTTATTCATGTCAAATAAATTGAATTTTCAATGAAAAATCTTAGGGTTCATCAACATGATTTAAATTACCAGCCCATAAGGTAAACTATTTACCCCAACACGTGAAGCCAATTCCAATATTTGGAACAATCAACAATACATTAATTTTTTAGCCATGCTGGGGTTTTTTGACGGAAAGTTTTTTTACACGGAATTTGGAAAAAAAAATGTTCATTTTTTTTTAATTTCTGGCCAAATTGCAAAAGATATCAGCAAAAAATCACGGAAAGTGCAAAAACGTGGAAAAACGGCAAAATATGCAAATAAAGCAAAAAACCGTCCAAACGTGTAAAAAACTGCATTTGCATGAAAAGTGCACCCCTTGTGATCACTAGAGCGTGGATTGTCAAGTTTTTGCTAAAACTTTTCAAACACCTTTTGGGTTGCTCTGGCTTGATAAAAACCATTTTCAGGGCCTACAACTTATTCTGAACTAAATTTCACTTATTCCAGAAATTCTACAATGAATTTATTTTCACCTTTTTCGACCACAGTATTTTTTTAAGTCCAAAATTTTTTTGAACTTTACCTTGAAACAAACTATGTGCCGACTGAGAAAACAACCAACTAAATTCTGCCTTTAAAGAGACAAAATTGAGAAGAAGCCTGTTTTGCCATTTCTATCCACAAAAAGCCCTTTTTCCATTTTTATTCAAAAACCTGGCCACACATCAACTGTTTTCAGCATCACTAAGTTTGAGAGGGATTACATGTTAGAAGGGCTTGCCAAAAAATACTTATCAGAGCCAAACAAAAAAGTCACCAGTTAAAACTTACATTGTTTATGGAATCCGGTAATTTATTTGACATGAGTCAATCATCTAGGACGTCCGTTGCATAGTTTCTAGGATCATACTTTTAAATATCAGCACATTTGTTTCATTACAAATTTTATACCATTTTGGCAATACTGTTTGTCGAAGGATCAGCTTGAAAATCTCAATTTGATCACCAGTCTCTCCAATCAGTGTTAAAATTGGTTCAATCAGCAATCTTCCAATCCAATCTGTGGATTGCCCCCATCCCATACCCATGGAAATTCTCTAACTTAGCCAGGGTTGATGTGGGAAAAAGAACATTTTTAGAATTGATTATCAATTGAAGTAAATCTTTCAATTACTTCAAATTTAAAATCTTTTTCCAAAATCAAATCCAATGAGCTTCACGTTTGGAGAGAAAATGAATAGATTGTGGCAAGATGTTCGAGTGGCGTCCCTGACAGACTTCTCCTTGTCTGGTAAATAAATGTTAAACCTCTCTCAACCTAGAATTAATGATCTTTTTGTGGTCATTCGTCCCAAAGTGTATTAATGACGTCATAGATGCCGCTCTGAAATTCGTCCTGAAATACAGTGGTTCTTGCCCTTTTGACAATTTTCAAAAATACCTTCAGGGCCCCCACTTTAAGAACTGCTGAGCTACAGCGCTAAGAGGAAATTGATTTTTCTCACTTGTAAAACCAAGTATTTTGCAAATCATATATATTAAGTATGAGGTCAATGTATGGCTTCTATCACGAGTTATAGATGATATAATTTGGTGTTCCGTTTCTTTTGAAGCACCAGGGACGTGGTCATAACGCCAACATTTATTCAAGTCTCTTCTAGTACCAAAACATCTTGTTCCTGTGAAACATTCTGGGGCTAGTTTGATCTTTTTCAAGTCAAAATAAACTGAAGTCGTAAAAGCAATTAAAATTGAAAAAGCAATACGATTCTTCATTTCTCGGTGAAAAGAGATGATGCTTAAAGTGAATAAGAAACCCACGAGTCTCTGACAGAAAGTATGAAGATTTTCAAGAGGATTGGCTCTAAGAATGAGCCAAGGAGAACACTCCGTTGGATTTCATTTGTGACCCTTAAATAACTCTTATCACTGCTGATTTCTACCACTATGAGGCATTTCTTGGGCAATTGCACGAATGGTTTTCAAATTTTACATATGTGTGTGTTCTAATTAAAGGCTTACCTGTATCTTTAATATTAAGTCAGTCATGCTTTTGAAGAGAACCACTTCCAACAGGATTTTCCAGAAGACTCAAATTTCTCCAACTTGGTTTCCATTTATACCTGTGAGTTTGGGTAAAAGCGGGTTGGGGAGCACTCATCGATGGCGTTTTTCATTTGAATCAACCACGTGTCCACTCGGGCTGGCTTTGGCTCATTCGTTCCAAATTTCATATGCTTTTGAGTCTAAGTTTTGTAAGCTTTTATTGCTGCTTCATTTCAGGATGGTTGTGTTTCAAAACCTCTTTTTGGACATGTGAATCAATCGAATTTGAAATGATAATCTGTCAATTGGAAACTGAATCTGAAACCAAATACATAACTCCGAGAACTTATTCCCAAAAAGTACACTTTCAAGTTTTATTTTTTAAACCATAAGCAGCATTATGGGGTCTATAAAGCCACTAACTTTTATTCTATTCATTTATGCGTAAACACAAAGGACTCGCAAGAAATATTTGTTTCAAATATTCAACTTCGATTTCGACTTCGTGTGTTTTCGATTCATCATTACTCCAGGGTATTTGATTTCAAAGTTCTGAAGCATTGAAATTTCACCATCCAATTGCTAAACAAGGAAGATTTGTATTATGTGAAATTACTACAGAAAATGAGAAGTGCGCGTCACTATTTTGATGAAAAAATATAGGAATATATTAATCCTTTGAGGTGCCTTAAATGTCTCTGGGTAGTGGCATCTTTCCCTATGTGTGATGATGGGTATTATCAAGAACGCTTGCCTTACCTAATGAAGACCTTGCGAGTCATGAGCAGGGCCACCAGACATTACATAACATTACATTTAACAATTTAATCACAAAGAAAATCTTCAAATTTTGTTGAAAATTACAAAAGTGGAAAAATTGCTTGTTACGTTGAAAATTTTCTACAAAAATGTTAGTTTATCAGTCAAATGTAAGTTAGGAAACGAGCCGACATCATACATTTCAGTTGCAACAAAACAAATTTGGTTTATCTTTGAGGCCACCATATGCTTATTAATAGGGCCCGGAAATATTGTTTTTAATATATAATTATTTTTTTCAAAATTCTAAGTTTTCCTTTCTGCAAAGTTTCATGCAAAATATGAGACATTTATAAGTGATCAACTATGGCGGGATGTATTTTTGCACCAAGCGGGTTCGATAGATATTTTGATGTATAAAAAATCCATGAAACATTAGTTTCAAACATTTGTTATTGTAATTTGTAATTGAAAAACATCAATTACTTTGGCTGAGTTGAAATTAAATGTAAAAAAATAAATTGAAATTCAAAAATTAAATTACAATTACAACTACTTGTAAATTGTAAACTACAAATAAAAGTTCTGCAATCTTCAGACCATCTTAGGAAGGACTAGAGTTGTCAAATCAAACATCATAGTTCAATTTTCAAGTAGGTGAAGTCTGGCGTAATACCATTGGCACCTCAAGCTTGTTCAGAAGTGTCAAGGCGTCAAAACCAGTGGGAATTTGCCGGGTGAGCACCAGAGGAGAGGAATCCAAGAAACTCCACTTCACTGCCTCGGACTCAAAATTTGTTTAGACTGCCTCTCGGCTGTGGAACGGCTTGCCTTCTGACGCTCATTCAGCCCCAACTTTGGGAAGGTTTCGCTCGGCTATCTCTCCGCTTCTTTCCTCTCTACCAATTTTATAATCAAAAGTGCTCAAAGCAACTTACGAACAATAAATTATTATTATTATTATTATTAACTGAAGAAGAACATGAATTAGATTATTTATTGATTGATAGCATTATGTAAGTGTTGGTACTAGGGTCGGAGGGTTGAGCCTCGCCCGGCCAGCGAAGCCAGCCATCACACTGTCCAAATAATTCCGATAAGCAATTTCAAGTCCGGTATCAGGCTGGTTTTCCTCCGTCTCTGGGTGTGTATAGAGCGCTATTTTATTATAGCGCTCTAGGTGTGTATTGACTTTTTGAAAGTATCTTTATAATATTTTATATTTCAAAAAAAATATTTCCGGGCCGTACATTTCACCATTCTCCGTAGGAAGTCGGGGTATCGTAAACCATTGATTTCTTGACACTGGATGGCGGACGACCGCTTGTGTGGTTGGAAAAACAGTACAATTTTGTTATCTAACCCTGCCTTAAATGTCTGTGGTTACGCGCTGATCAGCACCCCTTGTGATCAAATTGAAACATAGTTGTCAGATGGTTATTTGTAATGCCACTCTTTGGGACAATGGTAAACATCTTCTTAACAATCAAATTTCTCCAAAATGTGCGCTTTTGATAACATAATGCCATTGCAAAGAAATGAACTACTGAAAAAAATCCTGAGCTTTTGTGTAAGGGTGGCACTAATACCACTCCACCAAGTGGCAACTATGTTTCAATTTGATTACAGGGGGCGCTGATCAGCGCGTAAACACTGACATATAAGGCAGGGTTAATTCCCAGGAGACTGTTCGATGTACTAATTTACCAACCAAGCGGTCGGTCGTACGACATCCAGTAGTCAAAAAAATCTCTGCGTAACCATAGAGTTGCCCAAAAGTGAAATACTCGTGGTCAGCCAATTCCCAGTGCTTTCATCTACAAGCTTTTGCAACATTCCTCCACTCATCCCTAAAACATTTATTCGGCCAAAATGAAAATCAGAATGAAAGTACCTCCTTTTTTCGTGCAACCTAAGGCGTCTCTTAAAAAAATTTACGACACTGACCACTTTCAAACAGAGAGGTCTAGAGAGAGGCCATTGTTGTTGTTATGTACTACGACGGACAACACATGGAAAACCGGGAGAACAGTAGAGAAGCTTATTCGATGAAGAATGGGTTTGGTATAGAGGAAACTACAGGTTCAAATATTAAGAAGGAACGCACAATACGAGTAATGAAGGAGAGCAGAGAATTCAAACACATCACACCTCCCCCAAATCATATTACCCCAAACATCATACACATCATGGAGAAAGTTGCTGCTTCCAACCAAAGCACCATCATGGCCGACACACAGCCCACCAAACGATCTTGGGTGACTCACGATCCACCATATGATTTTGGGCAACACACGACGGGTAAACACGTCCGCACCAAAGCGGGTCAACTCGTCCGCATGACAGCGGGAAACCTTGCTAACAGGGCCAACAACAACATCAAAGTCATCTTGTGGCGATGAAACACAACCACCGCCAACTTCCCATGACTGACACACCGGCTCGACTTGACATGATGAAGTGTTGTTTGCCAGCAACGACCAGTTGACAAACTCATCGGGTTGATTTGTGGACACAATCATCACCTGGGATGGCATCTGGTTTAAACCAGGCCCTCACAACGACAACGGATGGTTCGGATTTTGTGCTCCAACAAAATTATCCCACGTTGGACCTCACAGAGGAAACAATCATCTTCATCCTTGGCAATCTCAGCCGCACACTGGACCTCTATATGAGAGTCCCCGTAGACCTCACAACGGGCTTCCATGGCTTGGAGATCATTCTCCAGACTAGATATTTGCCATAACTCAATGGACGACACATCCACACAACGAAGACTCACGACATGAGCCTTGAGGGCTTCAAGGGCTCCACACGCCTGCAAACGGAGCTCACCACGCCTCCTCTTCAACAATGATAGAGGGACACGCTCTACATTCGGACCCATCTACAATCCACCTCAACAACGACGTCCTTGGAATCTCACACCACAGGTTCACATACATCCGACAACACTTAGATGTTTCCACCACTGCGCGATGTTATGTACTACAACGGACAACACATGGGAAACCGGGAGAACGGTGAAGAAGTTTATTTGATGAAGAATGGATTTGGTATAGAGGAAACTAAAGGTTTAAATATTAAGGAGGAACGCACAATACAAGTTATGAAGGAGAGCAAAGAATTCAAAAACATCACATCACACACATTTTGGCTGCCTTGTTTAATGCTGAAACTGGCAAGAAGTTGCGTGAAAAGGAAAATATTTCCAAAGAATATCCTTAATGCTTGCCCAAACAAGCAGAAGATTGTAGAACAAACTAGAGCACTATAGAACAAACAAAAGTGCCCAAGACATATTTTCAATGCCAAATCCTGTCAATATGTGAGTTTCTGCATGCAAATTAAACTATTAAGTACCTTGAGCACCTTAGTATAATTTGGGAGAAGCAAAGCCTACACAGGAGGCCCCATGCCGAAAATTTCAAGTTTTTCAAAAATTTCCCTTTAAGGATTGCGTTTGTTTGGGCAAGTTTCAACTAGTCGCTGATGATAAACGGCCTTTTTTGCTGCCCACAATGAAAGTTCGCGACCGGACTGCTCGAATATTTCCACTCTATAGATCTCTATGCTTTCCAACTTGTGCAAAGAAAGAGTCTTACACCAACCCCACAGATACATGTGTCTAGCGATCCTGTATAGAGACTGGCTCTCGTAAGCTAACAAACCGTGCCGATGATTCATGGCTAATGGTGACGATGTGAGGTCCGGTCGAAAGAGCAAACTAGTGTTACCAGAACTTTACGTACCAATCATGCCAAAAAATACCTAAAAGAGGGTCAGATTCATCTAGATAGAAGCAAATTGTTAATGTCATGCTTGGCATTTTAGTGAACAAATTTGAAAACCAAAGTAGAAATCACTTCAAGGAATTCAGATGTTCTACATAGAATACTCAACTTACAAGAATAATTTTAGATCAAAAATACTTATTTAAAATATGAAAATTTTCCTTTGGGCAATATCTTAGGACATTTTTCTTTCTGTTGTGAAAGTGGAACATATTTTGAATGAAAGGTAAGTACACTTTGTAAATTGGTATTTGCCATTATTTAACTAGAAGATACTGATATTGAAACATCTGGCAACACTACTGTAGTATTCCCGCCTTGCTCCCTTTTATATGCTCGTGCTCTTACTCTAGTCAATCTATTTAAGTATATATATCTGTGTCTCAACGACAATTAACATCTAGTCAATCACCAACACTCGACCATGCTACATGGCACAGCCGGTAGTTGCCGCCGTATTGGCGGAAGGACCTCTCCCTTCTCCCTCCCCTTGGTCGGGGAGACGTAGGTCCGTGTTGCGTGCGGGAG
>JAAGOF010000209.1:111035-192755 GCA_010645155.1 Tigriopus japonicus | reverse complement strand
GTAGTATTCCCGCCTTGCTCCCTTTTATATGCTCGTGCTCTTACTCTAGTCAATCTATTTAAGTATATATATCTGTGTCTCAACGACAATAAACATCTATTCAATCACCAACACTCGACCATGCTACAACTACTTTGTTGTTCTTTCGACCAGACCTCACATCATCACCATTACCATTCACGCTGGTGATTGGTCAATAGCATTCAGTTGAACATTCAGCTGATTCTGACCAAGTTCAATAATAAACCAGAGTGCTTCTTCTTTATTGATTTCCTAGTGATCTGACTTGGTTCTGGGGTTGCCAATTTACCTATGTGAAATCATATTCCCTTCTGTCTACCAGTCTTTAAAAACCTGTTTTTTCTTTAAAGAGCACCAAAAGGCAAGGCATCCCTGACTTAAGTGACTTTTGATCAGGGTTGCAAATCAAACTTAAATTTGTGTTTACTCACATACAAGAGCAAAGCACCCATTCTCCAAGAGGCAACCCTACCTTGCAACTTCCTGTGAAAAAACTTGCGCAAGCCCATATTTCACATCACTAAGATTTTGTTGTCAATCACCCGATAGTGTGACATAAATCGGCTCTTGTTTAAACTCCACACTAATTGAAATTCACTTTTTGCATATCAGGTAAATACCTCAGACACATTTGTACAGGCTTGAGGATTTTCACTAACCAAACCGCACTATCAAATGAGCTAACTAGTTTAGATGTGGTTTTGATAAGGAAAGGTTTCCTTTAATCATGAACTTTGGCTACCCGCAGGTTGGATGACGTCATAGACTGTCCCTGTTGGTCGGGTATTCATAGATTTTAGAACCAGTCTCTATAAAGGGTCCCTACACGTGTCTGCACTGTTTGTGGAGAAAAGAACCATTTTTATGACATGACATATTTCTGTTGCCGTAATTGAAAATAATTATTTGTTACGATAAACAACTTGCAATGACTTTTCATGTTTTCATCAATGGTTATCCTCCCTTACACTAAACCAAATTGCATTGCTAATTCCTTTTGTATAGCAGCCCTGATCCGAAGGTGAATAAAGCAGGGGTGCCATTACAAACATGAAGAGATGCATCTAGCAGTACCATGTTCAATCTTTGTTTTTCTTCTATTTATTTGTGTTCTGATACAATCGTTGTCGTAAATACACTCATGTCGGAGCAGGAAATTCAAAGGCGTCGCAATTTAGATTTGTTCTTCGCCGGAATGGAACTCAAGAAGACAGAAAAATTGACTGGTTTCGGTGGTCATATTACTTTCGAATAAGAAGCAACCAAAAAATGGGAGACCCCAGATGAAAACTAGAAGTGGTGGAGATTAAATCTTCTTTTGGTTGCTCTGATTTTCCGTACAATATACCGATCATTTCCCGAGTCGTCTTGAGTGCAGTCAAGAAGCACGGAAATCATGGAGTGGGAGGCTAGCAATGAGAATTATGATTTCCAGCAGAAACGAACCATTTGCGTTCTGCTGCCAACGAGACCTGGCTTGTATTCAGTAGACGACGTATTTCAATTTTCAGCTCAATCGAACGACGGAGTGAAAAGTTATGGTCTCTCAAAATTATGTACTGCAGAGAGCATAAAATGAATGAGTTCGCCCTTTTGTGGTAAAACAATTAACCCTGATCACGGGTTTGTTGTGAGTGAAAAGTTATGCCTTCTCAAACTTATGCATTGAAGAGAGCATAGATTGAATGAACTCGCCCTGTTGTGGTAAAACGATTACCACAAAAGGGCTAGTTCATTCATTCTCGGTAGGATTTGCACTGAATTTTGAGTGAGCATAACTCACTCATTCACAATAACATTGTCTCCGACGTTCGATTGAGCTGAAAATTGAAATACGTATTCTTGCCAACATATGCAAGGTCTCATTTGCAGAAGAACGTAATTGAATTATTCTTACTGGACATCATTATTCTCATTGCTAGCCTCCCACTCCATAATTCCAGTGCTTCTTGGTTCAGTTCACGCGCAGAGCAAATCTGAGTTGTGGCGTCTTTTTTTCCTGCTTTGACAAGAAACTGTTGGACAGGAAATTTAAAGTTACTCTGAAAACTGAAAAATTCCCCTACACACCCTGCATATTTGTGTTTCTCAAGATGAAAGCTACATCCTCAAAGCATCATCAAGAACCTGAAATATTACGAAGTCCAGAGATATTAAGGCCAAGATTAGTGTCTTTAGAGGCCAATTACTTGGTCGTTTCTTTATGGATTTGCTTACTTTTTTCTTAAAAAATCTTATCATTTCATCGAAAGGTTGACAACTGAAACAAATAAAGTAACCACTTGACAATTTATTTTTTCAAGCTCATCAATATCTACTTAAGCCGATTCGAGACAATATTGTGGTAAGTGCCTTTAAAGGATTAGAAAAGTTTGGTTCATCCTTGAAAATACCGTCAAAATTTTCACTCAAGAGACTGGATCAAATTGCTTTGTAGAAAGAGGTGGAACCAACAGTCCGAGAGCACTTGAATTGGTTGACAGACTCCTCTCTGCAATGTGTTCTCCTTATTGAACTGAAGTGTAAAACAACTTAGCATATGTAAGAAACGAAACAATTGTTATCTCTTATGGAGATGCTCATTTCGGGTTCTTTTCCGACGAAGATTGATCATCAAAGTTGATACCCTGCCTGGCATAACTTTTTTAGGAATCTTGCTTGAACTACCAAGTTCCGAGCAGGTCAGGTGGAATCGATGGAAATGACAGAATAGCCCCAAAAAAGTTGACATGAGAGAACTGGAGCACTTTAACAAAGCTTGGCCCATGGAAAGTGGTCATTGGAATCTTCGGCTTTAGAAACCGGTTGGGAGGATTCCGTACTTTGACTCCTCTCGCAAAGTCAATGAATTCGACGGTACTTTGAGAGATCAAGAATATTGTGTTGGCAATCGTGGCATCAGGTAATTGCTTCAAATCTCATTTATGGTATTTGTGACAAGACAAGACGTTGAATATCAAAGTTCAAAAAATGAAGTGGCAACCAAATAAAAAAACTTAAGGAATGAATCAAATACGCAAAGCCAGTGAGAAAAAAAGCAATTTCGAGTCAGTCAACGCCTAACTGATTCATAGATTTCCATAGAGAGGACATAAGTTGAGCAAGTCAAAGAGGTATCTAAAATCCGTCTTAGAGAGACAATTCAATAGTGAATGACAAAGCCCTGGGGACATCGAAATCTTCTGATATCTACTCAATATTGTTCAGGAGGCAAGAGGAACGAACGTAGAAGAGCCTTGCACTAAAATATTTTTATAATGCGAAGGTTATTTGGAAGTATAACTCTGGCGTTTTATTGAGCTGAAAATTAAAACGTAAACTCTTTAAGATCCAACACCCTGTTCAAAGAAAGATGAACGCATTTTTGATCCAAATCAGAATTACTGTTTTATGACCGTCTGAATGCTTATTTGACAACTTCTTTTGTCAATTCAAACGAAAAAGTTGGGAATTCGTGTCCAAAATGTATTTTGGAAACGTTTTTGTTACTGACAGACCGGAATCGGACCGCTTTCAGATGAAATTTCGGGGTCGTTTTTGATAATGCCAAGAACCACTGAATTTCATTGGATTGAGAGGCTACGGAAAAGAATTATGATCTCTTGTAGGAACAAACTAATCACGTTCTTCTACAAATAAGACCTTGTCTTGGTTGACTTAAACTTATATTCAATTTTCAGCTTAATCGAACGTCGGAGTCAAAAGTTTTGCTCTACCAAGTTCAGTGCAAAACCTACCGCGAATGAATGAACAAGACCTTTTCTGTTAATTAACACTAATCACGGGTTTGTTATGTGTTGAGGTTCAGAGAATGATCAAGAGATGGTGCTGATCAACGCGTCGACAGTGAAAAATCAGAGCGAGTCATATACATAAATTCTAAAGTCGCTCATGATTAAAATCAAGATAATATGATCTTTAAAGTTAAAATATCGTGTAGTGCGGATCATCCCCTCCCAAATCCACATATTTCGGGCAGATGTAGTTGATTTTAGCTCAAATATGGGACTCGGAAGATTCTCGTTGCTTTTCTAGGTTGAGAGATGTGAGTTTATCCTGACAATGGCTTTGTTTGCGCAACAGGGTTTGAACAACAAAACAAATGAGGAGGAATCCGAGATATAAAAAATCCGACATTTTTCATAGCATCCAAGTTATAAGGGTGGTCTGTGAAATGCAAAAACCAAAAATGCAAGAACAATGGTTTTCGCATTTCACAGACCACGATTATGACTTGGATGCTATGAAAAATGTCGGATTTTTTAAATCCCGGATTCCTCATCGTTTGTTTTGTTGTTTAAACCCCGTTGCGCAACCATTGTCATTGTCTGGATAAACAGGATAAACTCACATCTCTCAACCTAGACGGGCAACGAGAATCTTCAGAGTCCCATAATTTGAGTTCAATTCAACTACATCAGCCCAAAATATGTCGATTTGGGAGGGGATGATCCCCACTACACGATACATTAACTTTAAAGATCATATCATCTTGATTTTAAACATGAGCGACTTCAGAATTTATGTATATGACTCGCTCTGATTTTTCAACGTCGACGCATTGATCAGCACCATCTCTTGATCATTCTCTGAACCTCAACGCACAACAAACCCGTGATCAGGGTTAATTGTTTTACCACAAAAGGGCGAACTCATTCATTTTATGCTCTCTGCAGTACATAATTTTGAGAGACCATAACTTTTCACTCCGTCGTTCGATTGAGTTGAGAATTGAAATACGTTGTTTACTGAATACGAGCAAGGTCTTGTTTGCAGCAAAACGCAATTGAATTAATCCTTTTGGGAATCATTATTCTCACTGTTAGACTCCCACTCCAGCAATTCAGTGCTTCTTGATTATGCCTACATCTACCAAAAGTAGACGAGGACTATGAAATCAATAGAGTTTGAGAGCGCAGCCCAAGATTTTTTTTCAGTCCCAAAAAATCAGAGAATACTTTTCCCCATTTTGAAGTAAGCATGTCCTTCATTCAAACGCATGGGCAGTAAAAGTTGTAAGATATATTAAGCTTGTATCTAATATTGAAGTCAGTTTATTTTGGTTTTGGTGCCGGTTAAGAGCCCTTTCGGTCCATCACTAGTTTTTTAGCACTTCCACCACGATCATCAAGCAAGAAAAGGCTCTGGTTCTGAACATGATACGAGAGCGTGGTTCATCATACGGTCATCGTACGATCGTTGATAACGAATGTTTCTTAATTGGCTGAAACACAGAAGGTAATCAGGTGAGCTCAAATGTTCAAAAAAGGGAATCAGGTATCTGGCTTGACTCTAATCTGTTCGGATGCTCAACTGGGACAAAAAATATCAGCTCATGGCTTTTAATTTTGCTGGAGAAGTCATTTTTCAGTTCCAAAGACATTTGAGACCAATTTTCAGGAGAAGAAACAATGCCGTATATATAATTTATTAATATTAATCATGTCACAGGCCCAAAATTGATATATTGTCACTTAAACCACGCTTAAAAACTAATTCATGGAAATATTGTTTGGCATCCTTAGATCGACAATGTTTCGAAATATTGAAGAAATCTTTTGTGCCCTTCAAATTTCAATGGCTTTTTTCAAACACAATTCTCAAAGGACACAATCGGACTTTTGTCACCCTAATTCGAACTAGGCCTCAATAGACTTCGTCAATAGTTTTGGTACAGATAACAATGACACTATCTTAGGAATGGGTAACACGAAAATTTAAAAAAAAAGTTTTGTTACGTGGCATTATGTCAGTTTTTGCCCCATGACCTAATAAACCGAACTTGATTACACATGCAGTTTTATCTATTCACCCCAAAACAGGTCTCAAAAGTCTTTGGAACAGGAAAATGCCTTCTCTGTCTCAATTAAGCGACGTGAGATCTTATCAGCTTCTCCAATTCCAGTTGAATTATCCGCCTAAGAGATCAAAAGAGCCACAATTTAAGTTTCTCTAAATTTGGGTCCCACAAGAGTACGAGCCCACAAAATACACATAAGCTGCGATTGAAAAACGCAGCTTATGTGGCGAAACTTGATCGAGCATGGTTATCTTTACTGCGCGTCATGTGCTTCTTTTATGTTTCTTCTATGCTTCTAGATGTGCTTCTACTATACTTCCATACTTGCATATCTAATTTTTACAGCTCAACCAAGTAAAGCAACATTAACAATCCTTGAGCTTAATCTCAGATAATCATGTCTTTGAAAAAAGTTGTTGAGAGTATACTTAAAACTAGTTCTGGTGTATGTACTGTAAAATCTCACTCATGTTTGTTGACATGCGACCCAATATTGGCAGAAATGCATTTCTGATCGTTTTTTTTTTACCTCAAAAGCATTTTTGGAACAACCAGGGTGCTTACCGATTTTTGTGTTTTCCCAAATGAACCAGATCAATCAATTTAATTGCAAGTCACGAAAATTTATTTGCACTTTTGCTGCACTTTTATTTGCACTTTTTGTTCTTTTTATGTGCACAAAAAGTGCATCCCTACAAATGATTAATGACTTGGGACGGGCAAAAAATGCAAATCAAAAGAAGCTTTTGGTTACCAAAAGTTGCACCAAAATCAGCACAAAAACGTAAAATAAAATGCAGAAAAAGGTCAAGAGCGCAAATAAAAATGAAATTTTTGGAACAAAATGCTTCAGATACTTTCTTGTCATGTGCTTGTTATTTTGCAATCTAGAAGAGCAAAATTTCCAATGATTTAGTTTTCAAATTTGAAAAAAATCTTCCAAAAGTACACATTTTCAAAGAAGAATTAGCAAACTCTCAACAATTGTTCATTTTAGGCCGAATTCGTTAAAAATCGTGCAAGTAAAGGCGAAAATTGCAAAAAGGCAAATAAATGTGTTTATGTTAGCAAAAATCTTTTTACACTTTTTGCCCGTCCCTATTAATGACCAATGATGTCTTTGAAAAGGCTGCAAGGTTGAAAAACACAATGAGTTTGTGTTTGCAAGAGCACTAGTATCATCTTAGGAACTAGTGGATCCTTTAAAGTTCAAAAATAAAGATGAAAATCCAAGTGCAAAGAATCATGTCAAAGGCGAAGTTACACTTTGAGATTTCATAGATTTACTCAAAGAGCTGTTTAATGATGTCTTTTTTTATCAATATCTACAAGTGTTTTTCACGGGAGGTTGCAAGGTAGGTTTACCGCTTGGAGAATGGGTGCTTTGCTCTTGTATATGAGCAAACATGAATGTGAGTTTGATTTGCAACCTTGTTCAGAAGTCACTAAAGTCAAGGATGCCTTGCCTTTTGGTGCTCTTTAAAGAAAAAACGGGTTTTTAAAGACTGGTAGACAGAGGGGAATATGATTTCACAGGTAAATTGGCAACCCCATCAGCAAGTCAAAGCACTACAAAATCAACAAAGACTCTGGTTCAGGGTTGCCAGGTCTCAAGGAGGGCTCGCGGCCAAATTTAAAATCAAAAGTTGCCTTTTGGCGGCCAAAAATGAGGAAAAGTTGCCACTTGGCAGCCATTTTTTATTTTCACGTTATTGTTGTATAATTGTCACGCACATTGCAAAAAATGTGAAAGTAAGGAGCATTGCTCAAGACATTTTTTGTAAAAAAAAAAATATTTTTTTAAATTTTTTTACATTTTTTGTATTGTGCGTGCTAATAAGAAACTTCATGGGAACAAAGCGTCAACTTGGCACTTTAGACAATTGACGTTAAGGTGAATCCTTAGGTGCTAGGATTGTAGAGTAGATCCTCCCCCGCCCAATAAAGCTGTTATTGACCAAATTTTGCCGATAGGTAACATTATGTGTCTGTAAATCGGAAATGTTAAGTGCATAGGGTTTCACCTTTATTCTTTATACAAAATTATTTAACAATCAAAATCCATCCTATTTAGTGCATGTCTGCTTTTAATTTTGGTAAGCATAACTGACAGTGCTGATGGAATGAAAGCGCTTTCGGCCGAAATAAGGGAAGCTCAGTAAACATCAGCTGGGCCTGCTTGTTTGCTCCGTAGCACCGTCGTGGCCTCTGGTGTCTCATTGCTTCACAAAAATTGTATGATCTCATCTCATTCTCGACCGTTTGTTGCGGAGCAACGGACCGTTTGAAATATTTGATCGAGCGCAGAACAGGAAAGAACAGAATCACCAGAAAAGGGCGGCGCAACACTACGGAGCACAAAATCAACAACCTTTTTTCTCTTTGTGCTTATCAAATTACAGCCGAAATTTTGATTTCGGTTTCGGTTATGCTTAACAAAACCAAAAGCAGATATGCACTTTAAAGAAGCCGAAGATACTTTTGGTTCAAAAACCTTTACAACTTCTTTTGACCCAATTGTTTTTTTTTTTTTCAAAACTTAGTTTTTCCTGATGTTGAACACATAATCAATTAAAATTCAAAGTGAATTATTTTGCACGTATATACGTAATTTTTCAATCAGTTGCTTGCAGTTTTGGTTAAGCCCTCTTTAGACGAAAACTTTTGGTTATGATCTTGTTTGGTCCATCACTAACTGATATCAAAATTGAAATTTCAGTCCAAAAACGCATTTTGTCCATCGCTATAATTCAGACACCACAATTGACTGCAGTCAAAAACAAGGCACAACCTTATCTTTAACCGAAGTATTTGTTTAGAAGACTTGTTTGAAATGGACTTTCAACTGGCAGCCAAAGAGTTTCATTTGTCGCAATTTAGCAATTACTTGGTAATTACCTGTATCATCAAGTTGCAAAAGTTGCCAAATTTGGCTAAGACGCCACAAAAAATTTCTTGTGGCCATTCAGCAGCCTCAAAAGTTGCCATTTTGTGGCCAATTTTGCACCGGTGGCCACTAACTTTTGATCGTGGCCATCACCTTTCCAAAGTTGCCACTTTTGGAAATTATGGCCGCCGCAGCGGGCACCTGACAACCCTGGTTGGCACTCACATGATGATCTGTAGCCTTTCGATATTTTCCTGTTGCCATTAACTTTCATAAGTTGCCATTTGGCGGCCAATTTCCCCCCGTTGGCCACTATTTTTTTCCCGTGGCCATCAGGTTTCAAAAGTTGCCAATTTGGCGGCCAATTTCCCCCCGGCGGCCATTATTTTTTTCTCGTGGCCATCAGGTGTCAAAAGTTGCCACTTTTGGAAATTTTGGCCGCCGTGGCGGCCACCTGGCAACCCTGCTCTGGTTTGTTATTGAACTTCGTCAGAATCAGCTGAATATTCAACTGAATGCTATTGACCACTCACCAACATGAATCATCGGCACCGTGTGTTAGCCTACGACGGCCAGTCTCTAGGATATGGTCGGTATAAAGTATCGAAATTTTAGTACACAGAGCGGCGTCAACAGCTGAACACTTCTCCAGGACCAGTAATGCCATATGACTTTTTATTTTGTATGTCATTTTCATAACTGGATAAAGCAATGCATCAAACCAAGGATTTCTTAATGAAGTTCCGTGGTCCATGATCAAACTTAATCTCGAAGTTAATGGAACCTTACCTAACCTAATCTAACCTAACCTAACCCAACCTAACTTTCCCTAACGTAACTTAACCTTACACGATATGATGGCGCTGCATTGATGTTCTCACTTGGCAACACTCTTCAATTCTTTTCAATTTGGAAGGTCCTGCCTCCTGCCTCTCCAGTACTGGTCAGCTGTTGCCGTCGCTCTATGTACTAAAATTTCGATACTTTTTACCGACGATAGTCTCTAGGAAGGGTCGCGAGTCGCGCGTACTAACGCGTTCTTGAAAGGGCTTAATGTAAGTACTTCCCCAGACGGTTTAAGTTTGAATCTTGTTGGGGATCGAATTGAAGCTGTCGGGAGAGATCTATTCCATCCTATGCCATGTAATGGCAGAAAAGCTCCTAGTTGTAGAAGTCCAATCCAGGGTATGGTGACATAATCACATCTTCCTTTCTTTTCAAGCAAATGACCATTAGCAATGCCACTTGATTCCACCTTTGATTCATCAATTGCATGGTTGTCATTTGTTTGGTCACTCAATTTGAGTGTCTTGCAAATTCAGTCCACTCGACAGTTGGAGACTGGTTACACGTTTTTACGATAACACTTCCACAAGTACAGCGGTTCTTAAGTGGGGGGCAAAGGCCCCCAAAGGAGGCCCTGAAATCTTCAAAAGGGGTCCTGAACATTTTTTTATGTGAAAAAATGCCAAAAAAGGGTTGCCAAGTAAAAAGTTTATAAATGGTTTAGAATATTGATGCTAATCATTCCTTCTGTACTAAGCTCCAAAACAGATTTATTCCTCTTGACAATAAAAAAAACCTACAGTGAGAATGTAATGTGCCTCAAGCGGAAGTTTTTAAGATGTCAAGACCCAAAGCTTGGCAGTACCGGTTGTTTCATGTTCCCAAGTATCATACTACTACTTTGGGTCAGAATGTTCCTCTATCAGACCTTGATAGGCCCACAACTGTCAATGAAAAGTTTGCTTTTATGGACTAAAATTCTTAGTTATTGGGTTAGTAGGGCAAATTTGTTGAAATTTCTGATTTTCATGGCGAAAAAGGCATGGATTTGCATTACAGTATTTCCAAATTAAAAGAAAAACCAACCCAATTTTTTTAATGCTTTAAATTCCATTGCTTAGTTCGGTATCATTGAAGAGGAACATTGTCAACAGAGTTTTTTTATTCCATTATGAATTATTTTCGATTTGAGGTGCTTTGGGAGTGATTGCCGTATTATTGTATACCCTGTGACAATTTCAGTCGTTACATAATTTTTACGTTCCCACACTCCGTTGAGTTCGAATACAAACACACGTGAAGACTCAAACACTTTTACAAAGTACGTAAGTTATGATATGAAATCCTTTCACAAAAGTATCGACAAAGTATTGTCAATTATTACCTAAATTGAGCTTTTTACACGGTTTCTTATGATGATTTGCTTTGTTGTGTTTATATAAATGAACTGAACGGCGTGTGGTAACGTAAAATTTACATAATTACTTAACATAACGTAACAGTACATAATAATACATAATACATTACAAGGGTACATAAACTTGGATAATTGTGTGGTTATTGCGAATAATGCAGACAGGTCTCGACGTCTTTTTTCGACGTTGAAAGTTTTTTTCAACAGTTCAGTTCAATTGTTATCCAAGTCTGTCGGTTCTAATTCATTGTTAGAACTTTTTATCGATACAGAGCACTTGTTACCCATGGTCTTTTTTCTTTGGTCTCTCTCTTTCTTTGGTCTCTTTCGTAACTATAAAGGTTTCCAGTCCTTAAACTAAAAATCTGCAAGTAATATTTAAAAGCAAATTGACATGTTTTTGCTCATTCTTCAGAATGATTGGGTTCAGAATGAACCCAAGTATTTTTTACACCACACTCCAGATTTCCATCAAAACCTTCTTTTTCAAATCTCCCCCAACATGTTGACTGATCCCAAGAAGGTACGTATCATTAACAATCTCAAAAATGTAATTAGTTCGACAAGAACCAGTAGTCATAAACCAAGTACAGTACATGATAAAAAGAGGTAGGTCTCTATTTTGGAAGGTGAGTCTTGTCACCTGTTGCAGAAGAGCCCGATCGATTTTTCTCTCTCCCAGTCTCTCCCAGAAAGCTAAAATAGAACAGAAAGAGCGCGACCAAGGCCAGAGGGCGCAAGTAAGAGGAACCACTGAGCGAGGGAAAGAGAGAGAAAGGCTACGCAATGGGAAGAGTGAGTAGTGAGTGGCCTTTGTTGGTGGAGAGCAACAGATCCCACTGCACCATTTCCATATTGACAGCTACATTTTGAAGAATTCCTTACTAAAATGGCTCAAGATCTTATGTTATCCGATTCCGGAGACGACGAGTTTGACGATACAAGTATTTTTGAGAACAAGGCCGGCCTTAGTGACGATATGAGGTTCCTGGCTTCAATGCCTGAGCTTTGTGATGTGACCTTCTTGGTGGGCGAAACTCGTGAACCGGTGTGTGCTGTTAAAGCGGTTCTTGGAGCTCGTAGTCGGTAAGACATCTGACCCTTTCAAATTGATGTGTTTTTTGCTTCGGTGGCAACACTGTTTAATTCTAATTTAAATGATTCTTACTTCACAGGGTGTTCCAAAAGATGTTGTATGTTCCCCCACGGGAGCCTTTGAAGGAAACCAAGGATCCAGCAATGAAGGCTGCTTCCAAATTGAAGGCCTTCATCAAGAGGAGCTCCGAGCCATTGCTCAACATGCAACCTCAACAAGTAAGGTTCAGCTTTGAACAATATGTTTCACATTAACTTGACACGCAGATGTGTCAGGAGAACCGCGTTAAATGGTTGATGGTATCTCTTTGTTGTCACCACAGAAACATGCCCCATTCCAAACCAGCCTATCCACAATTCAGGAGGTATCTGTGATTTAAGACTCCCCCCACAACCACACCAATTTTGAGTTTAGATAGAGAAGTAGTTTTTCTGGCAACACTGGAAAACCCACCTCTCGATTTTCACCTTTAAATCATCACACAATTGCCGTTTGATTGCATGGAAGAAAAATCCTGAATTCCCTAAATATGCTCTTATTTTTAAAAGCTTCTTTTAAATTTATGATTCCTTCTGAATATTCATCTATAAAAAATAACAAAAGAAAGGGGTGCACAATGTAAAGAACAAGTGTATGGAAGAAACGCTTTCTTGTTTTTATTTTACACATCAAATGATTGGATGGCTTCGGCGGGATCGACATGTATGAGCTAGAAATCTTGCTTGTTATCCAAAATTCCACGACCTCTTTTCCAATTATCCCATAACTTAATCAGTTTTTCCTGGACTCCTTTGATGCTGGGAGACGCTATTTCTCTGGTTGGTTATGTCAAGATCTGGAATGGAAACTTACCAGATTGAACACTCTTTTTCGGCTGCCAGGAACTGTTGTTCTGGTTAGATCTTTATTTTTAGACTAGTTAGCAAGCCCATTTTGAACAAACTCACAACAAATATGAATGGTTATTATGAGATCGGGCTTTAAGCTAAGCTTGTTGTCAAACTCGCTTTAAAGTCAGTTTATCAGTGTTGCCGAGTGCGATTCAAGGCATTCTCAAGATTTTGACCTAAAAATCAAACTCAGTAAAACTGGTTTTCAAATATCTTCAAACTGGGTTTGATAACATCGCTATAAGTAGCAAACACATCTTTTTACAATGTGACGGCAATGTGAGATATGATACACCAAAACACAAATCACTTCAACACATGCACAACGCACGTTAAGATTACAATTACATCCCCATAAAAAAATTCCTCTGACGCTTAATCTCCTCTTTTCTCCTTTTGTTCCTTTGGACACAAGTACCAAATTAGAGGGGACTTTTTTCGAATCGTTTGAACTGATGAAAAAACTCACTGAATCTCTTGTTTGAACCAAGTAATCAAGCTACAATCCCTATCACAGCTTTTGAACGTACAGCATTTGCATGCGCAACAAGCACTACCAGCTATCCCCACGTTTTGATTTTGAAAGCAAAAATTCCCTTCCATATAGAGACAATATTACCTGGTGGCAAAATAATGAACTGATTATCAACCTTCCAGCCAACTCACTCGGAGCAACACCACCAGACCCTCATTATTGAGGAGTTCGAGCCAGACGTTTTTCGACAACTTATCGAGTATATTCATACGGGATGCGTCACACTTCAGCCAAGGACACTACTGGGTATGAAACTATTGAAAAGTCGCTTTCTTGGAAAACTTTTGTTTGAAATTTGTTTTTAACTCTGTTTTTGATACCCATCCTAACTTGTTTTAAAAGGCATAAATACAGTGAATGTATTCGTACTTTATGTCAAAATGATAAAACCTCCAGTTTCAAGTTGCTCAGTGTAAATACAAGTCTGGTAACATCACAAAGGAAAGTCGAAGTAGATCGTAATTTTTCCTCGAGCCACTGATACCCTGTTGCACCCAAGGAAACAATGAAGAAATCTAAAAAGAAATGATTTTGGTTGGTTTTGAGGAGTAAATACAGGAAGATCTTGGCCACTTTGGCTTGTTCCAAATGCGTTTTGGAAGAAGACTAGAAAAACATTTAAGATCAAGCATTTTCAAACTTTGAAGTTCTGAACAAAGTTTCTATTTGATTCATGATTATCTAGTTCCAAAGTTTGGAATGATTGTAAATAAGTTCTACGTTGACGAGATTTTAGGAACAGCCAGCCTTTTCAAATAAACAGGTCGTCCATATTTTGTACAAAAAAATCGTCAATTTTAAATCAAGAGGCTTTAAATGCACATGTTCATAATGTAAATGATGGTCAAAAACAAGGTAATGTGTCATTAAATTGGACTCTTGGGCTTTGAAAATGGGAAATTTGTGCTTCATATCAAGAGGAAGAGTCACTAGCTTGATTAGCTTGAGTTTGTTTGGAAAGATTGAAAGCGGCCCAAAGGAGCAATACAGGCACTTGGAATATGAAGGAAAAGTCGATTCAAAACTGAGGTTCAAGTTTCAATCATTACTGAAATAAGAGAGGATTTGTTAGGTGTGATGAATGCAGCGGATTACTACGGCTTGGACGAATTGAAGCGAGCCTGCTCGGGATTCATCCAATGTTGCGTAAATGTGGACACGGTTTGCGCTCTTTTGGCCACAGCAGAGCGGTACATTCAGTACAAATGTACCAAGAGCTTGGTCCAAAAGGTAAAATAAATATTGAATTGTGGTTCAACAAAATACTTTAATTGAGTCTTTTAATAGGTTTTGGAGTTCGTCGATGAACATGGGAATGATGTGCTAAATTTAGGCTCCTTTGCACTCTTACCACAACACGTGGTGAGGTTGATATTAGCACGAGAGGAGCTAAAAGCGGACGAATTCTCCAAATTCCAGGTATTTTCAATTAGCGAGGGTTCGCTAGTTGAAATTAGATCAGCTGAATTAGCTTGAAAGAAAATTCCACCTTATCAATTTTGTTGATTGGCAAAGTTTTTTTGGACATTGGACAAATGAGAGCGAAATGTTTTTGATCAAAAGTCTACATACCAGAAAATGTTTTCCACAAAAGTGACCACATAGAAAGAAAACAAATACAGGAAATGCTTTTCACGTGCCTTCTGCCTACTTTTGAGAATAGGAAAACAAACCAATGAAGGATTTTAAACCAAGCTTGAAAAATTCGACAATAGATGGCGTGAAAGAGGGGCAACTACTAAGCACTAAGCTCTCAAGTCTTTTCTCTTTACTTGCTGTTTGGGCTTCTTCCATAAATAATCAAACACAACGATTTTCTCATAAGTGGACTGTTTATAATAACATGAACCAACATGTTTCCACTATCACGAGCATTATCATACCAAACTCAATTTCCATTTTTCTGACATAAATCAGTAATGAACACAAAATGTTGATTTGTCCACTCTGGGTCAATTATCGTCTTTCCAACTTGCCCAACCTTCCCCGCCATCTATTGGCGAATTTTTCAAGCTTCGTTAAAAATCCTCTATAGGATTTATTCTTGACCTAACATAAGAAATGTCCTATTTATAGCTGAAAAAACGCGGTTGATTTATTCCCACTTGCAATTATAATGTTTCTCATTGGCCTTTTGGTCTTCTAGATTTTGATTGCTTTTGTTAACATATTTAGTATCTTCTCACTGGCAATATCTGGGGGTTGCGTGATTTAATCTTAGGAAGCAGACAAACATATTTGGAATGAGTTGAGATTCTTCAGTTTCCAAAAAGTGAGGTTACATTAAACTTTGTTAAGTTGGGATGTTTTAGAACGGTGTAAGAAGTTATATGAAAAGGAAATCACGCAACCTTGACAGTTTTGTGTTGTGAAAGAAGAAGACTTGCTTACAGGCTGCACTAATGTGGAGTAAGAAGTACTGCGATTCGACGAATACCAGTTTAAACGAGGTCCTCGGAAGCTTCCTTGAGTACATCAATTTTCACATGATTCCTGCCAATGTTCTGATGAAAGAGATCCATCCTTTGGGCCTAGTGCCTTATCATATTATCATGAACGCTTTAGCCTATCAGGTATGGTTTGAATATGGAAGTAAGTTTTTAGAAATGTGTGTACATTAAATATGTTTAATCGCAGGCTGATCCATCCTCAGTGGAGCCACTTAAAATGTCCCCACACAAATCTGGTGGAGTTTCTAGAGGAACGGTAAGGTTTTATGGCAAATTGAAGTCGGTCCAATGTAAACAGATATGAGTGTACGATACTCGTACGTACATATGTGGACGTCGTA
Organism: Tigriopus japonicus; assembly: GCA_010645155.1. NCBI lineage: Eukaryota > Metazoa > Arthropoda > Copepoda > Harpacticoida > Harpacticidae > Tigriopus > Tigriopus japonicus. The sequence continues at coordinate 176,535 of JAAGOF010000209.1, read as the reverse complement.
AACCGATAAACCCGAGTAAAGGTCTTCTTTTCCTGGATGTATTGTATGTAGATTAGACTACAACGTTCAAGCTCTCTTTTTACTTGTTTTAAAATTAAAGGTTTGACACTGATCTTTCACTGAGCTCAGAAGGGCCAAGAAAGGTTGAATAAAACAAATTTATATTTTTCCGTTCATTATTCCATCATTTTTGGGATCTTTTTGGGGTAAAATGCTCGTCATTTTTTTCGCCATTCGACTTGCCAACAACTTAGAGGAGTATAGAGAGGCCATTGTCGTCATTTTGTATGCCTTGTTTGTTGCTGATACTGGCCTAAGTTGCCCAAAAGTTGCGTAAAGAAGCAAATATTTCCGAAGAATATCATGAAAACTTGCCCAGGCAGTGGAAGATTGGAGTGCTAACGTCAGTGCATTGGACTTATTTGGGCAAGTTTCAACTAGTCGCTGATGAAAAATGGCCCTTGTTGCCCACAATGAAATTCCATGACCGGCCTGCTCTAGTATCTCCACTCTATGGACCTCTATGGCCAACAATTCCCAAGGCGTTTGTCTCTATGGCGAATTCGAAGTGCTTGCCAAACAATAAACTGGGGCGTAAAATGTGGTGATTTAACGATCCGTTCTCACAACATGTTTTTCAATTTTTTGCCCCTACATATTTTTCTAGGCTCTATCTATTGCCCCCCGAACTCCATGAAAAAAAAATCTTCAAAAACAAGCTAAAGCTTGTAGCACTCTGATAAATGCAATGAAGTCGAAATGTTTGAAGTGTCTCAAAGTAATTATGAAGGTAAACCCCCAAAAAAATACCACTTTGCATCCCTATTTTCAGGTCCGTAAACGGGCGAGTGGAAGCAGTGGAGGTGGGAGTGCTTCGGGTGCGGTTGGTGGTCGTTCTATGTCCGTGCAATCGGCTCGAGAACCTTTTGGGTCCAACACAACTCTGTCGTCCTCCACTTCCTCCGCAAATATACCCCAAGACAATTTGTCGGTGGAGGTGGCTTCGACCCATTCCCTCCATTCGCCGTCTCGATGTTCATCGGTAAATTGAAGAGCAGGTTTGGTGTACACTTTTTTTATCTTCTAATTTATTAATATCAACTTCATATTTTTTTACTTCATATATACTGGTACTTCATATATACCGGTATACTTCATATACCGGTAAATATATTATGGGTAATAAGAAATACAGATGAAGAGATTCTTTTTTGAAACAATTGGTTTGTAAAACTCAAGAAAAAATGCAAACTTGACGATATTCACATTGTTGGCAATCCTTTGGCACCAAGAAGAAGGTTATTGGAGCGTTTTGCGTTCACTTTTTCCTTTCATATTTGAGACAATTTGGGAACTAATTTGAATTGATTTGTGAGCCTAGGAGGTCATTGTTTAGAAACGGAAGATTGATAAAGGAAATATTACTGACCCACGTTTCTGCAAGTTAATTCCTGCATCAGGCAAGAAGTAGTCTGAGCGGCGTCGGAGTAAACATTAGGTGTATTTCTGGCTTTAAGGTGAAGCAAAGAGACTCTTCATTCTGATATGTTTTTCTTGGTCTTGAATCAAAGAAGAAAAATATAACCTGGATGAGAGCAAGAATGCTTATCAAGGCTTCATTTCAGAAGCCCAAGAAAAGCCAATAGAAAAAGTCATTAATAGGATGTGGGAATTTTTTATATGGAGCAGAAACTCTAAACGCTTCCAAGTGTAACGTCAGTGGACGATCACGAGTGTCAACTATCATTATGAAACGTCTGGAATTTTTGTTTCACAGCGAAAAAAAAATCTTTCCCCGCACTCTAGTTTCTTTTGTTTTTCCTGGACTTTCTGGCCACCAAATTCCAGAAATTTAAATGCATGCACGACCCGTGGTTGACATTCCTTCTCTCATCAAAATGACATTTTCCTTCGTTGCTTCCAGACAGAAGAACCGTTCAAGAAAGGGGATTACTTTGCTCAAGAAGCACTGGAATCTTGGAGTGGGAGGCTAGCAAAGAGAATAATGATTTCCAGTAAGAAAAATTCAATTACATTCCTCTGGAAATGAGACCTTGCAAATGTTGACAAGAATACGTATTTCAATTTTCAGCTCAATCGAACGTCGGAGACAAAAGTTATGCTCACTCAAAGCTCAGTGCAAATCCTACCGATAATGAATGAGCCAGCCCTTTTGTGGTAATCATTTTACCACAAAAGGGCTAGTTCATTCATTCTTTGCTCTCTTCAGTACATAAGTTTGAGAAGGCATAACTTTTCACTCCGGCATTCGATTGGGCTGAAATTTGAAATACGTGTTCTTCTCAATGCAAGCCAGGTCTCATTTGCAGAAGAACGCAAATGGTTCGTTTCTGCTGAAAATCATAATTCTCATTGCTAGCCTCCCACTCCATGATTTCCGTGCTTCTTGCTTTGCTTCACTTTCTATCTAGAATCACACCTATAATTACCCCTTCATTCACCTAAACTCTTGATAGGAGTACGTCATGATCAAGCTTGTCGAAAAATCAGTCCATATGAGCAATAATTCGAAGTCTTACGCAAATCCTTAAACTTTGTTGTTCTTTCCAGGATTCTTAAAATGACGGAACTTATGTGGCCGAATCGATGTCCTGTTCAGTTATAACGAGATGATGAATTTGCTAGATGGTGCCGCTGCCTCCTTTATTTGATATTATATTGATTTTTCCAAACATACCAATACAATCGTGTGCCAATCACATTGTGAAGACCTGCATTAAATGTCATTTGTTGCAAATTCTGGTCATTTTTTTGACAACGTCAACGTAACACAGATATTAATAGATACGACATGCTAGGCCAGTCCCTTGGCGTTTTTTACGCCACTTTTGAAGTTAACCCGGGCTGCTCTATTACAATCTATGCTTGTGAGCAAAGTCGTTTCTCATAGTACAACCGTGATTGACTGTATCCATATTGAAGAAGTTGAAGTACATGACGATAAAAAAAATATCTTGAATAACTACTTATCAAGTCCCTCAACCTGCCAAATTATTTAAAATTTCAGTCTGAAATGTTGTTGCCTCTCTAAATTTGGTCATTTTAGCAAATCATGTACAAGCACTTTGAGAAATTAGGACTTACGCGTCATTCCACGTTCTACCACTACTGCAATTTGGGCACACTCGGGGGAGTAATTGTCAGGACTTTCAGTGACATTCTGGCAACCTTTGGTCAGCTTTCTGTGAAAATTGTCCTCCAAAATTGGCAAGTAGCTCGCATCTGTCTGTGCAACGCAATGGAAGGGAGAGTGAGCACGACACCTCAAATGGATGCCCCTGGATTTGGATTTTGCAAATATTATGAAAAAATGATTGAGAAATGTGACAAAAAATGAGAGATTGCAGATTTTCATTTTGGTTGTTTCTGGCCCATTATGACTTTTTTTTATTTGAAACAACATTTAAATTCGAGTCACAAAAATTTTGATGGTAAATGGTGACAAAAGGAGACGATGATTATTAACTTAAAATATGAATAACTCTAAAAGCAGTGGTGTGTACCCAGCAAATTGTTTTCATCGTCTCATGAATTCAAGCAATATTGGCCCTTCTAATGGGCGCTCAAAGAACGGATGTCTTTCGAGAATAGAGCTTGCGTACCCTAGGTGGGGGGTCGCTCTTAAAATTAATGTCAGCTCATAGAGGACTGGAATTCAGTGGTCTATGCATAGCTTCATAAGGGGTAGTCTATTTCAATTTGCCACTAGTGGCTTTTGATTTTAGTTCGTGACAACCCTGTATGTCGAATCCTAGTTAATGCTCAGCAGATTTTTCTCTTCTAAAATTAAGTTAACACTGACTACAGAAGCTGAAAAAACAGGGAGAAGGGAACATCTACTCCATCATTGATTCTGAATATATGAAAGTACACTCATAACACATTATCGAAATTTGAATGAAACATTTTAAATACTCTGACAAACCTGTGTGTGAAATTTTGTTCAAAGTCCCTTTTTACAAATGAGAGTCTTAATTGGTTTGAGGAGGGCGTTTTTGATGGCATGCATGATCTCCAAAGGTTTGTCATTTCACTCCTTAGCTGATGTTGTCTTGCAGGTCTCCAGACTACAGTTGGGATCAGAAAAGAACTTACTTTAAAGAATAGACCCAATAGTGAAGTCAAAGGAATTCAAATGTAGACTTGACTATGGTCAAATCTCTTTGAACCTAAAAATAAATCAAGTACGTCTGACTCTAGTACATCTGGGAGATTTTGGTTTTGTGGAAGGGTACACCATCGTGTTCAAGTACCTAAGGCTCCCCTTAAAGTCATAAAAGATAATCTTTCACAGGGATTGCTTGGATGTACAACACATCTGGAAGTTGATCCTTTGTCTAACATTCAAGAGAACCCGTTTAAGGCTGTCAAAGCCGCCTATTCTAAAGGCTGATTTCATGGTGCTTTTGACGATGCGAATACCGTCTAGAATCTTCCCTTCAAGTCAATAGGAAGGTCTGTGAGAATGAGGTGCCCCTCTTTTCGTAAAAAAGAAACCTGAAGGAAGAAACCTTATTTAGTTGATGTTATTTTTGATACACCGGTTTAGTTGATTTCCAATATTTTAAAAATTTCTCGTTATTTATAATTAAATAATAATTCAGCTATTACTCGCTGATCAGCGCCTCTTGTGGTCAAATTGGAACATAGTTGCCAGCTGGTGGAGTTAGTATAAATGCCACCCTTTCGCAACAGTCCAGAATTTTCCTTCATGTATTTCTTTGGAGTGGCAGTATGTCATTAAAATCGAATACTATGGAGAAATCTTAATTTGAAGATGTATAACGCTTTCCCAAACAGTGGGATTACGAATAATCCATAGATTATATCAAATAACCATCTGGAAACTATGCTTCAATTTGACCACAAGAGGCGCTGATCAGCGCGTAAAAGCATTTTAAGAGAAACACTGAGTAAGCAGCAGTTATTTTTCACATGTGAAGTATATTTCATATAAGATGATAGTACGTACAAAGAGCCGTCTCGATTTTTTAAATTAATGACAAGGGAGGGCCAAGAACGGAGGGGGAATAAGGGCTAGAAATATTGGTTTGGTTTGCCTTGTCTTTCGTAATAATAGTATGTTCAAGATACCAGTATTATCAACTTGTGCAATTTGGCCAGGAACCATAAGAGGAGAAAACGTGCGCCAATCAAAAGCAAAAGTGCACGATTTTCACGGGCAAAAACATGGTTTGTGTAGCTTTTTTTCTGGAAAAACACTGGGAACAAAGATGTTCTTGCTGGTGTTAGCTGTGGTCTAGAGATCAATGGTTTAATGCTCACACAAAGTGTGAGCACCGTAGTAAAAGTTGTGCTATGTACACTGTTGTAGTAAAAAAGCGGGGCAATGGATTTTTGTGTTCAAGTCAGCAGCTCCAGCCAGGAAAGTGGACAATTGACTTTCGACATTTCACAATCCTAGCGTTAAATATAGTTGTCCAGCCAATTCAACAAATCTGACATCTTCACATACGTTTTGGCGTCACTGGAACAAAACAAATGCTGGCCACTGGAGCGAGCCGTGGCAGGCCTACTCCCGAAATGACATCTTGTATTAGAAATGATAAGTCATGCAAATGGAACTCTCTTTCACGCATATGCATTTACATTAAATATCAAATAAAACCATTCATCGTTTGGCATGCAATGGTTTCGCACATGTGCGTTCGTCTGCTCTGCGGTCTGTTCTGTTGGAGAGTGTTGGGTTTAGTTTGAAATGAACACATTCAATTTGCTATGAATAGCTGATTTTGACTAGCTAGGGTACTGCAATCATATTTGTAGTAGTTCATGTCATCAAATTGTGATGATGACCATTCAGTGATGATTATAATAGCAATCTTGGGAAGTAATTAGCAATTGTTGGAGTGAGCAAATTATAATTTACGCGCCAAACTGTCTATTCGTAGATGTTGAATTCACTCGATCAGGATCGCACTTTTAGAAAGAAATGTTAGTGTTTGTAGTCCGGCACATAAAACCCAGATCCTCGGAGAGCGTTTTGGATGTCTGACGTCTCTAGAGAATCTCTGGATCCTTCACTCAATCCTGAGGTGTAGATATTCCCACCTCCATTATATGAGCGATCGGAGGGAGCTGAACCCGGAATTGATCCTTGGTATGAGGACTCATCGCTTGGAGGACTCTGTGGAGAGAGCGGGTATCGAAGGGGTGTGCGAGGTTTGTAGAAAGGAGAACGAATCGAATCGACATCGTCCTCGAGATCCTCACTTTTGGAGTTGACAGCCTCATCTGAAGTGGAACGCATCAGTTGGGCCCGGAGGTAATCCTCACTGAAAGTGATAAGACCGTTTAAGCCAGTGGCTGAGTATCCTTAGGAAGTGCAACATATGATTTGAAAAGCTCTGTGAACATGCAGCTATCTATGTGCTTTTACTGACATCTTCAGATGCAAAGAGAGAGATAAGGCAACCCGTTATCAGGCTTATTTTGTCAACCCTGGTGTTATGGAAGAAGGGGACCTTGAGCAAAACTTTTAAATAAGATTTAAGAAGTTAGCATTGACGTCAAATTTAAATTGATGAAAGAAGGGTCCCAAGTTAAGGAGTATGTATTTAGACTAGTGATGGTGGTGCAGGAGTGCCTTTATTTTCAGAGTGGAGTGAGTGCCGTGCCAGAGACAGACATCAATGCCTTTAAGACATGAGACGAACCTTCGACTCTCCTCGTGACTGCGGGTAAACATTTGCATCAATTGCCCACTACTTGGGCTAGCCCCAGCAGTGGATGAGGAATGACCACCGGCCATATTGCTTGACGGGGGCCCTGAAGATCCCCGGCGTACACACCTGTCAACTTCTGAGGCATCAAAGGTGGACCCAGGGGTGAGACCACCGTCTCCGGGTGAAATCGTGTCTACACCTCCATTGGGATCAAACAACTCTGCCCCAGCTCCTCCAGCGACTTGTCCATAGGCACGAGGGGTGCGGGGTGGGGAAATGCGGTTCCCACAACCATCTAAGCCGCTCAAACGGGATGATCGAAATTTGAGGCTCGAATTGGCTGACCCATGGCTGGCCACGGGAGAGCCCGGCCCACCTGTTCCCCCGGCGGAAGACCTTCTCCGATGTGCTGCCTCCCGGTCTCGTTCTCGCCCTAATGTCCCCCCAGCTGCCCCACTACTGGAAGGGGTGTGGTGATGGTAGTGGCCTATTCCGAAAGCTTGATCCTCTCGATCCTGATTGAGATTCCTGTAAGGGTGAACATGCCGCAGTTCATTGATGCGGTCCAAGCAAGCAAGGTTTCAAGTTACTTCAGACATTGTCACTATGGTACGTACTTTGATACAATTAAGCATGCCCGCTGGGTGCTTACTTGTGTGTTCTGGGCACGAGGAGGCCCACTGAGCTGCTTATAAATACTTTCAATGGAGTCTGTCTCGGACTCGGTAGGAGGGTTACGCATGGAAGATACAAGGCCTTGAGCCATTGCCCTAAGGAACAAAAGACAAAAGAGAGAGAACACTTTTAGCTATGAAAGTAGTTTTGTTTAAGTAAAAAAGTGATCGCAAGTTGAAGTTATGTGTAGAGGCGCTAAGGGTTAATACGGTAGTTGCAAAAGTCAACAGAAAATGGAAGGAGGCTACGAATACAAGGGATGAGATGGAAGAAAGTTGTCGATATCAAGAGCGTCAATTGTTGAAAAAAACTTCTACTGGTTGTGAAAAACAACTTTTGGGTCTTTTGACATGATCACTTTTTGCTAAATTTGCCGAAAATGTTCTCTCTGTTGTCTTTGTACAAGGGTAACATACAATTGCTTCATTTTATTACACAACAGGGTAACAAGAGTAAGTAAGTTTCGGGTCCCCTTTTCAACAATTGGCATGCTTATCAATGATAATAGATGATGCAAAGAATCTCTCATCATGCTTGCATGCACATTAATAACTTGGCCTATTACGGTCCAGCCTTACCTGAAGTGTCTCTCAGCCTCAGATTCTCTGATATCCTCAGATCCACTTGGGCTCATGTGCCTTGAACTATGTTCCAGTTGACGGATCAGATCCTCGAGATTCCTGATTCGAATGGGACCTGGAGCGTCATGATCACTTGATTGCTGTTGTTGTACATTGTCTAATTTCTCCCTTGAGCTTCTTTTGAGAGTAGCTGCCATAGCGGCCACCAAATCTGCTCCACCCATCACTCCTCCACCTCCCCCACCTCCACCGCCACCTCCGCCACCTCCTCGGCCATAAGAGTCCATATAGCCTTCAGTGAGTTGCTTCCGTAACTCTTCCGAGAGAGAGGCAGTACTACTCCGATGAGCACCAAACGTACTGGTTCCCCCATGAGGAGGTGGAGGGGGTGGGAGACGATCGCCAACACCCCCTCCGCTACTGGTGTTGGAGCCACGATGGGAGGAGGAGGCGGCAGCGCTCCGTAAGGCTTCCAAGATGCCTTCATGGTAGCCATTCAAAGACTTGAGGGTCCGCTCCACTTCAGAAAGACTTCGTGCATCATGCGGGATATGAGGCGGTCCCCGGTCAGTCAACTGGTTTTGACTTGAGGTAGAGATTCGGTCCATTCTATCCATCCGACTGAACCTCTCTGCATTCTCCTCCATCCACTTGTCCTTTTCCAAAGCGGCTGCATCCATAGGGCCATATGGGCCTGGTTTCTTGAGGATGCCACCTTTCTCTACAAGGGTTAATATATTCTCCATTATTTGTTGCTGTCTGAGGTCTGTACAAGGATTTTGTCACCTGATTGGTAATTGGGATCAGCAAGCATAGATGAAGATCCCATCATTGGTCCACCATGGTTTCCCATTCGCTTCATCTGTTGCAAACTGTGTTCTCTGTAATAGTCCAGACTAAAAATCAGATAGAAGTCAATCAGTGTCCCAATTGACCCGTATGTTCAATGATTCATTGTTTTAGCTCCAATTGCGAAGAGTAAGTGCAGCTGATGGATTTCGAAAAAGCAAATAGAAGATACAAATGGAGGTCACCACAACATGGAGAAACGCAAGAAACAAGGCCAAATTATGTGTGTGTAAGTACATACAAATAGTTGAAGTTAAGAGATCGTAGGAGGGAAAGCAAGGAGATTTAAAGATTTGTTATCGAGTTTTTGTTGCTTTAAAGCCATGATGTCACTGTCACCCAAAAACCCACTGCACAACACATGACCGAGGAGCTTACCTCTGGCCTTTTGAACAGGCATGGCATCTAAAAATGTACAAGTTTTGAACGCTATTTCCATCGCTTATAACTAAATCCAACTGAATAACCTTGGTAGATTACGTAAAATGAGAAATGGGCAAGGTAAAAACTTACTCTGCAGATCTGTAAGTTCCAGACGGAAAGCCTCCTAGGCTCAGTTTGCTTCCATCATCAAAGGTGTGATCTGGGGTAAGATGTTGACTTGGATGAGGACTGTTTGGATGGCTGTAACCTCTCATCATGTTTCTCTTCATGTACGGTGGTTCATATTTAGGCATAGCAGATTTTCGTCTGAAATGATAAAGCCATTTTAGTTTTGTTCACTGCGCCACCCGTGTTTAAATATGAACATGCACTAACGTTACACACAGTGTTATGAAAGAAAATCGTAATCCATGCAAACAAATTCAAGAGAGTCAATCACAACAGAAGATTGTCAAGAGTCCGCTGCTGCTATTGCTATTAGCAAATTTTTAGATGAAAGCTAGAGAAAATGGTGAGAACAAATTGCATGAATGAAACTAAATTGGAGCTAGCAATGCATTTGTAAGAAAAACAGTGAAAAGATAAGTCCAGAACTGATCTCAGATACCTATAACATAAGGCCATGAGGGCAAAGAGCATGAACACCGTGCCAACGCTTGCCACGAGCATAACAACCATGATGATCGTGTCACTATCGGATTCTTTCACTGCATGCAGTTAAGCAAGACAATAATATCCAAGGTAACACATAATTGAGATGATTTTCACGTGATTGTTTCGGTCAAGGAACATTTGAAGAATGACGGACGCCAAAGTGTTCCATTCCATAGTGGCACGAGTTAGAGGATCAGAGAGGTACCCAAAACATGGCGGCGTTTGAAGAGACATGTCACGTGCGCAGGAGAGGTTGCGAGTAGAGCACATATTTGGTTGTGAATGTAGCCATCAGCAATAGCAGTCAGCCAATCAAGGCGGTCAGAGGCAGCACAAGAGGTTGCGTGACATTAGTTTTAGAATTATCCACATCGAACAGGATTTGTTTGGAAGTGAATGACAGGAGAGAGAGAAAAAGAAGAGAGAAAGAAATGCAGTTTAGTCACATAGAGAGAGAGAGAGAGATGAGGAGGCGGTTATAGTTGTTTTTCTGTCATTCTTGGTTGTTTGTTTGGATCGTAAACAACTGAACACAAAATTGTCCAGCAGTGGCTCGGTTGGAGCCCCATTGAATGTTACTGCACTGACAATTGACGACACGATCTCAATCATAGACTTCAAAATTAGGAAGAGCTCAAAACACAAACTGGCAGGAGCAATGTTAAGTTTGAAAGGACGTTCTTTGGATAGTTGTTTAGTGCACAAAAGTAAAGCAGCAGGTCTAGGATCTGAATTGAATTCGGAGATGGTTGAGTAGGTGCAACATTTTTGAGGACAATCATTTCAGGTTGCCGAATGGTTACGTTACTAACTGAACATTGTCATAAACACGGAAGCACCATTAGAACACCTAACATTATCAGCCAGTATGATCAAAAGAAAACTTAGAGAGTGAACTGGTTGGTCCCCATCGACTCCTAAGTCTTACTCCCACACCGCACCTATAACAAATAGCCACAAACGCGAAACAAGCGAATATGGAGGCCACCCCAACTAACAACATTATGACTAAAACCACAGTGTTCTGTTGCTCGTGTTCAACTGGAATAGGTGAAGGTTTCCAGTTATTTGGATCATCTGAAAGTACGCAATGAAAACCCCTGTTACCCAAATCTCCTGGTCTTGTTTCATTAAAGCAGGTCTCGGTCAGTTCAGTCAGAGGCAGTTAGGTAAGATTTCACAAAACACCGGACTTTTAGTTCTCAAAAAAGCACCTGATACATCCTGCTGCCAAACTGAATGTGGCGAAAACCAAGACCACCACTAACGCCAGACCTACAACCATTGCAACTGTGTTCCTTCCCCGCTTTAGGTCGTAGTCAGTCTCAGTTCGGACCGTGTTGATTTGATCCACTGGAAATTTGTCAAGGAAATTGAAGGGGCCAAATGCTTGCATTAAATCACTTACGTATGTAGGTGTTGGAGGGCGTGACATCAATGAATGAGGAAACAGGGGTCGGATGCATTGGCGGAAGTGTGGGTGGATAGAGGGGCGGCGGAAACGTGGTTGACACCTTGGAGCAATCCGGACCTGTGAAGCCCTCAGCGCACACACACGTGTTCATATTTGAGCAAATCTGGGATGAACAAACTGTTATTTTAATCTGATACAAAAAGTCACATAGTTGCTTTTCATGTTTACCCCTCTTCCAGCGCACTCAATGTTTTGCGAATCAGCCGGACACCGCGTGTAGCTCATCATGGGACGAATGCTGATACAGGATTGGTTCAAGCAAATCTGGAACGGAAGTTAAATCTTGCTTTAAGGACCTCTTCCTTGAGTAATTAGGACCTTTTTTTTGTACTGCTTACCATCTCATCGCCACATCGCGTGCCATCTTGGACCATTCCATAGTCTTCTCCCAATTCAGCAAAGTCTGTCCCCATAATTTTGCAATGCACTTCTTTGCCATTGAACGTTTGCGTGTGAGTTGTGTATGTTCCTTGACTTATGGTGGGTTTATTGTTCCCACCCTGGCAGTGCAATGTTCCACATTCAATGTTCCTACAAACGTTGGTAGATTTTGCCACTCAACATTTGCTGTCTATTATACGTGAACATGCACCGTGAACTTGGACACTTACTCTCGTTCACAGGGTTTGTATTGTCCGGCATACCGGATTTTACCACAATTCCCATTAAATGTGCCACCAGTGTTGAACTGCCGGAAACATGATTCATCGGCCTTGTTAGCCATCCGACCCCATATTGCTCGACATTGATCCGCCATCATCGGACAATCCCCATTGAAGCAATACCCTTTGCCTTGATGACAGGGAACGGCGTTTTTCACAAACAAGTCGGGAGGGCATTGACCGCTGAACCCCGTGCAAATCTCGGTGAGATCACACTCGTTATTGGACTCGCGGCATGGAAATCCGGCGGGGCGGAGCTAATTTTGAGAACGTGAATATCCGTCACCCTGATCGAAAAACTTCTCAGGGAGGCGCTTACCTTGCAATTATCACAACAGGGCCCGGTCGAGCATTCCGATTCACGTTTAAGACGACACGTTACCGGATCACAACATGGATCCACGGACTCGCATTCCTCGGCACTTCCACAGTCGCAATCCTCTCCGTCATCGATGACCCCATTCCCACAAGAGCCAAAATCTGCCAACTGATTGGGCTTATTTAGGAGACAAAGAGCATGACCATCCCCCATCCATTGTTGGAATTGTTCAGATGAGCATGCACTGAATTTGTATGGCTGGATGCCCTCTTCTCCGATCACGGTTGGCTTCATGATGCACCCATGCCAGTCTTGACATCCACAAATGTTGGAAGCTCCTATGGTGAAATAGGATCTGCATAAAAATATGACCATTGTTTCTATTAATCAAATGCAAATGGATGATCATTTGCAGAAGCTCTGTGATGTTGGTCAAAACCCCTCCAATAGTCCCTTTTGTTCAAACATAGGGAATTGTTTGAGCTTGTTATGTGCTGTCTTGGAACATCTTGATGCCGGAATGTGCCCTTAATTGTCATCCAATGCACTTTCTCATCAAACTCTTATACTACTCTTGCTTCCTCAAAAGAATGTAGTCATTCTTCAAAAAGGGAAAACGGAAACGTCCGATTGTGTGATGGAAGCTCAAATTTAAATACAGCCCACATCCTTGAAATTGGAGACCCAGACACTTGAAAAACCTGAATGGTTTCATAGCAGCACTCCAAGGCTACGCATTGCCTTAGGCAAATATGAGTGCTATTCATGGGAAGAACTACCTTTTTCATGGAAACGGGAATGGGAAAGCAAAAGGAATGGAACGTCAATATGAACGGTAGTGTTTGATAATTAGTTACGTGTTCCATTTTCAAAAGGAATGGTTTTCACGTACCTTCTCTCCAATGAATATTGAACAAAAGTGAACCTCTGGCCAAATAGTAACAATAAGGGTACATTTTTATGTAAATCTCTCTGATTTAACGCTCATTAGCATGGCCATTTTACATGGAAACCTAATTTTTAGTCACCGCTAGGAGAGCTCAAACTACCGACGTTGCATGGGAAAATGGACCCAAACCATCTTCTCTATCTTTCCCCATAATTTGTCTCAAGCCATATTGGACATGTCCCCATTGCTCATTTACCGTCTTCATCATGTCGGAATCCAAGGTTGTGTCCAATGGCATGAGCCAAATTAGCAGCCAAAATGTGCGGCTCGAAAATGTCGATGTCCACACTGATACCCACGGCCTTTCCGGCACAAATTGTTCCCACGGTGGAAATGGTCGAACGACCCCCGTCGAACTTTTGTCCACTGAAAAAGGGACATGGTGATGAGGAAAGTGTTTTGAAAGGTCAGGTTTCTTACCAGGTTTTACTTACGTGAGGAGTTGGGTTGTGTCGCGGTCGATTTGATAGAGCTTCCTTCCCACGTAATCACTAAAGTCCACCAATGCTTGATTGATGCTCCTTTGGCGGGCAAATCCGGCAGCCTGATTCTGGTCTTGCCAAGTCTCGATATATACCAAGGACAAGCGCGTGTTTAGCGAATTCTTGAAGTACTGTAAGGAATTTTATCTTTATTTTCCGTTTTTTTAAGTTGAAGTGGAATTCGGTCGCTCCTATATACAAGATCACAAATTTCAAATGTCTTTATCACATTAGTAGTACTATTGAATTACTGTACTACCAATCAAATCAAGTTTAAAGGAAGCTTTCAAACCATAATAGTCTTATTACTTTGATCCCAATATGAATTTTGTTAAAATGTTATCTGATCTGATCTGAAAATATTGACCCAAGATCAACCTTGAAGTCATTTTCAAACCAGTTCTGAAACCAATTTGATCACATCCTAAACTATAAAGTTACATTGGAAGAATATTGGACCTGTAATGTGTCGATAAATTTGACGCCACTTCGAATCTTTTTTAAACTGGTTACCACTGAATACGAAATAGGAATGTTTGGTCTGTACCAACAATGGATCAAACTTAAGTTTTAAAATACTCAAATTTAGGGCGTGGCTTGCTTGCTCAAAACGGCAGAAATGCGCATTTGAGGCCATCTCTGAACAAACAAAGCATTTCTGTCTGGATCTAACTACAAAGACCCTCGTTTCGTTGTACCTAGATCTGATGAGTGGTGGGAAACTTATTTAATGGAGCATGATCTTCCTGTGAAAGTACTTGGTACCCTCGGCAAAGTCTGCTTGAGACTCTCTTTGCTCGATTGAGGTTCCTGTTTTGGCTAGTCGGGTTGGATAGACACAATTTAGGGAAAGTAGAGCAATTAATCAAAATGCCATCGCTACCATTCCGCTAAGAAATCATCCCAGAAGCACTCGAGGGGTCTCCTCCTTTTCTCTTCTTCTTCTTCAGGGTTGCCATTTTGTTAGCTACAGCTTCCCTCCTTGGGTGGTTCATTACGATGAAACGAATTAAAGGGCATCCCTTAAATGGAACTCTGAAGGTGCGTCGTCCTCCCAATGAAGATTTCTAGTCTCCTTTGATAGCAAAAATAGCCCACACTTACCAAATCGGCGATATTGGCCACTTGGATAGCATCATGTATCACTTCTTTCCTTGAAGACTCTTCCCGGAGATCAAACTGAAAAGAAGAGTAGAGATTGATTTTTGGTTCCGTCTCCAGGTTTGCCCATTGGTCAATTCTCTTCAGAGCTTCCAGAGCATTCGAATGTGTGGTACAACACTACAATTAATCACGGGATGAGAAACATCCCTCAAGATGTATCATCCAGGAATGGAATCTTAACTAGAACCATTACTGCGAATACCTTTCAGCTTCTTCATCAAAATATACACTCCTCCCTACATATTTGTAAATGTCTCCCATTTTGGACTACTCTATCGTGCTTTCAAAACATTGCCAAATGATGAATTATTGACAGAATGCGAATTACACGTAGCTAGGTTTAAAAAATGATGTAAAAAGTCGTTTTTTCAGGTCCAAATGGCCAAAAAGAGGGCATTGTTTAAAATAGACAGAAAGGAAGAAAAAAAAATTTTGACTAAATTTTGATTAGTCTCTTTGTCCAATTTTTTGAGCAAAAATAAAAGTTTGCGTTTTTTTCTCGAAAATCTATCGAAAAAAGTTCAACGTTTATAATTATCGCTATTGATCCCCGTGGTTAGTCTTTGAAAAAGAAAAAAGAAAAAAATGGGTGGTAGTTTTGAACCTACCATAGCTTTGTCCAGCAC
This sequence comes from Tigriopus japonicus, assembly GCA_010645155.1. Lineage (NCBI taxonomy): Eukaryota > Metazoa > Arthropoda > Copepoda > Harpacticoida > Harpacticidae > Tigriopus > Tigriopus japonicus. The sequence continues at coordinate 161,009 of JAAGOF010000209.1, read as the reverse complement.
CAGTGCGACTTCTATGAACTTCTTGACCGTCCTCACGTCGCGCTTGTTCCTTGAAGTGAGATTGAGGAGCTGATCCAGAACTCCAGTGGTGGTCAAGGGTGAAGTGGTGGTGGTGGACCCTGGAGCTCCTTCTCGTCGCTTCCGTTTTCGACCGATAGAGGGAGCATCGTAGTTGCCCGTGACCGCACAGCCTTGTGGAGATTTGTCTGAATACTCGTATATCACATGGGGATGCTTACTCTGAAACGGAACGCAAATTCATTGATTAATGGGCGTAGCGCCACCCAAGATTGGTTTGGGTCTTGGAACCACCTAGGATCATCGATCATGTCTGGGAATGGAACCAACTCACCGATAAGTCTCCGCCATAGAAGGGATGGATTACAAAAGTTTCGTTGCCTAAGTGGACGATGCCGGACACTCCGTTGCAGGTCTGAAGAGCAGCCATGGAGCCGGGAATAAACTCGCTCCCGGAGAAGTCCTTGACGGTCCCATGGTAATAGCAGTGCTCCAAGTCCTGGAAAGAACGAGGACAAAAGATCACATGTGGTGATTTACGACTCGCCAACTTCTCTTCATCTGGAATCCGTGACAATGTCATAAATCAGCCGCACCATTTCCAGTTGGAACTGGTCCACATCACACTCACAGACAGCCTCACACCAGCGATATTTCCCCAATTAAACTCCCCTGGTAGTGACAAGAAAACTCCCTTGGGCCTCTTGGGCACATAACTCGCCTCTGTCGCCCAAAACAGCAATTTTAGCTTGATCACCAGAACATTGAGCTTGAAATTTGCCTTGTCGCGTGTTCAGATCCCATAAAAGACCAAAGGCTATTTTGAAAGTGCTAATGAAGACTCCCGGAGATCCTGTTGACATGCCATGACATTACGAAGTGATGAACACTTGCTCGATTTTGAATTTCTCGACTCGTCCGTGTTGTACTAGTAAAGAAGCTAGAAGGCTTTCAATTCCCTCGTCCGTTCTCACGAGGGCCTCTTTTTGAAGGACCGGGAACATAGGGAGTCTCGTACATGAAAGCATGCAGACTTGAGGCCAGTCAGACTGATATCTCTCTTTCAACGACAGATCACAGGACGGAATACGAATAAGTTCCTTCCTTCTTTCCTTCTTTCCCAATCCATCTGCTCAAGCACAGACAAAAATGGACCAGACCCCCTCTTTATTATTCGACTTTCAAAAAGCCTCCAGAATTCACGCATTGCCAAGATCCCTCCATATTAAGGAATGAGTTGGCTTAGGGATGAGCTTTCGTTAAATGAGTTCGTGGCTTCGTTATCGCTCAGCTGACTCCTTGTGGATTTCCAAACAGTGGATCCCAAAGAAAAAAGAGAGGAGGAGAAGGAGAAGGGACTTTCAAGATGCCTTTGGATGTGCGGTACTACTTTGCTCATCTTATTCAAGAAACGACCCCCTGAGGCTCCTTTTTCTTGTTCTCTCTCGCCTTCATCCCAGGTTCAATTCGCTTCGCAGACGCTACCAAACCATTGCCTTTAGCACTACCCATAACTGATTGGCTTGAAACCATTCATGAAAATTGGAAACTAGTCTCAACCTTGAATAACCTTTGACTTTTGAAATTTAAATCAAGAATACGCTAAAAAATCACCTTCCTCTAGTAGTCTATTATTATAAGACCACGGTGTTCCCGACCATTGTCCATTAACCTTGCTACTGTAGTTTCCTTCTCTCTCCTCCATCTCTTTTTGGATGGAGAGGAAAAATTGGAAGAGGCAACTTGCATGACCTCGGTCCAAGTTTGGCCCAGACCCACCACAAAATGGGACCGACCTCAATCTATGCCTTGATCAATAAGTTTTTCTTGCCTCTCCTGGTCAAGCTCTGATGATGATGGCGCTGATGATCTATTTGGAATCTGGCGCTCTGAGCAGAAATCTCCCACCAAGCAAGATGAAAGAACCCTTCAGGGTATTATCCCACAACAAGACATTACCAATTCATTCCTGGATCGCTTCAAAAAAGGTGGGCACTCCAAATTCAAAGAGGCTAACATTTCATTCTTTGACTCCGCCTCGGGTGTTTTCACAAGAGTCTCCTGGCACGAAAGTGATTCTGCCTTTTGATTTCCAGGACCTCCATTCCATTGCATATTTTACAAACGGAGTTCGGTTCGTGCCAACTACACACTCACTCCATGATCCTCTATAAAGCGCCGCTTCGACTCCAAGAAGTGAAGGAATGGGAAACTTTGAAGTGGGGGAGGGATTCTCCATTGATTGATTATGGACACAAAAGATTTGCACTCCTCTCTCTCTCTCTTTCTCTATCATACTCCTTTCCACTTTTTGTGCTTGTGCCATAGAGGTAAGGAGGTGGGTAGATTTGACTCGGGCCAAAAGGAATGATATCCCCATGTTTCGGTTTGATTGATGTGGCCGGGTCGAGTTTCACATCTTTGATTGGGTTGCCCAATGCCAAGTTTTACACTTTCGACTGACATATGTGAGCCAGAAAAGTTTTCTCAAAGCATAGGACACATGTAATCAAGTTTTGTGAACGATTGGTATACAAATCCTGCCACTGGTGCATTCAACAATGGCTCAAGGGTCTTTTGGGGACGTGTCCTGATCTGGGTTTCTTTCGTAGACGGGTAACATCACAATCAATTTGCCAAAATAGAGATTGAGTATGAGGAAAATTGGAATTAGTTATTTTCCAAGCGCTCAAAACCATAATAATAGATTGTTCATGAGGAATGTAATCAGAAGAGAAATGAATGAATGACCCCAGAAATAACCTATTCGAATCCACAAAAATGTGTGTTTGCTTTAGAGCCATGATGGTTACTCATGCTTGAAGATTTAAGTTGTAAGCTGTCTCTTTGTAGTAACTTTTAAGGAGAATTCCACAACAAAATGCCATAATTTGCAGTCCAACATTAGTCTAAGAACATGAGGTGCTAACAACATTAAGTAGTGGTTTCGTGCTACGAATACGGAAACATAGGTCAGTTGTTGAGGTAGTTACGAAGTATAGTAGCAGCATATCTACGTAGTAACATAGAAAAAACAAAAAGAAGCCTGAAAGAAGCAAATGAGGCGAAGTAAAAATAACCATGCTTGATCAGGTTTCGCTACAAAAGCTGCGTTTTTCAATCACAGCTTCTGTAGTAAAACTTGATCAAGCATGGCTATTCTTACTCCATCTTGGATGCTTCTTTTGTGTTTTGTGTTTCTAGATATGCTTGGTCCTTTAACAAACAGCTGACTGGGAGGTCACAGTACATAAGACCGAGAGGTGACCATGCTTATAGAGCTTCCAAAATTGGACCCTGATACAAAAGTTTGACCCACTTTCGAACGTCCCAATAAATATTGGACACGTAAAATCAGAAATTTTGTGTCACAAAGCTCAAAGGTTGCAGGTGTTTTCTATTTTCCCGGTTCCGCTTAAAGGACTATACAGAGGTGGACTGCTCCCTAAATTGGCAATAGAACGCCACCTGGTTTTAGTGCTTCCAGTTTCGAGGTGGTGAGTACCCTTCAGCGCAATTTAAGAAAATGCAATGCTCTGCCTATTTGATGGTCATTTACTCGACCATGCCAACTCAAATTGAGTGTGGAATACAAGACGTAGAAACCAAAAACTTTGAATAATTTCTGTTCATAAAAAGCAATTTTGTGTTCAAAGTTTTGAAGAGACTGAAAGAGCTTTGATCATGGTAGATTTTGCAGCGATTGTGGCGCAGCCTGATCAGCCTACAAAGCTCAAAAATCGTGCCAGTCCTTTACACGTCTCTATACTTCCAAACTTCCTCAACAACTGATCTATTTTTTGGTTTTTTTTATCGCAGCTTATACTTACTTGATCAAGAACGGTCATTTCTACCCCGTATATTCTATGCTTCTTGATATGCTTCTACTATAGGTCAGTTGTTGAGGCAATTTGGATGTATAGTATATACATACTTCTATATTTCTTCTATGCTTCTAGACATGCTTCTTTTCAACTTCTTCTTTGCCTCTAGATATGCTTCTTTTAAACTTCTTCTATGCTTCTAGATATGCTTCTTTTAAACTTCTTCTATGCTTCTAGATATGCTTCTTTTATACTTCTTCTATGCTTTTAGATATGCTTCTTTTATACTTCTATGCTTCTAGATATGCTTTGTTTATGCTTCTTCTATGCTTCTAGATATGTTTCTACTATGCTTCCAAACTACCTCAACAACCGACCTTCTGTCTCCCAGTTGCCTCAACAACTGACCTATACTTATCCTGAATCAAAGTATGTTCACTTTTGGGGGTTAACAATCCCCCCATATGCGTAAGTTGACTTACCTCTTGGGTTACGGACACGGCCCCCTCTTGAAGAAATTCCTTTTGACGAATGTTGGGAGCCAATAAGCGTCTGAAAAGATAAGAATTAAATTAAGGCAAAAGGATAAAGAATGTTCCAAGGTGACAAGCCGAAGAATCGACACTACTTTGAGTGAAATGCCCAACACTTCCACGCAACAATGTATACCAATTCTGAATAGAGTCTACATTATAGTTTGAAAATATGGAGCACTAAAAATGGTGGGTTTTCTTCACCTACAAAGAAGGACCCATACTATCGTTCCCAATTTTTCGCCCAACTGAAAAGACCAAATATCTCAAGGCGCAGAAACTTAGCAAAGGTTGTGACTATTTATGACGGGCTACAAATTGCCTGAGTTCCGTGAATGCCTTTAATTAAAGAAAAGCTGTCTTCCTTTTTTTTCCTTAAGTACCCAATGTTCCAAATTGTGTTCGTCTTTGAATTCGCTTTTTGCTGTATACGGTTCTATCTTTGGGCTATTGAAGGTAGTGCAAGTGATGTCAATTTGTCATCTTGTCAGTTTCCTCTCAAGAAGCCTTGTCATGTTCAAAAGCCTCTAGATTTTATGGGTAGCGAGTTTACAAACACTTCGGAGAGAATAGAAAAAGTCTGTACTTGACGAGAACTCGACTACTTTACATTCACTGAATAAGTTGGTGCGTATGATTAGCCGAAAGATAAACAATACACCAACCCATCAATGTGAAAACTCTACCAAGCGCTCCCTTCCACAGAATTCCAATCTTTGGAATTGTGCAAGCACCAAAATCATGTCAAAATGTTGCTGACATGCTATTTTAGGTCCGTTCTCGAACTGCGTCTTGTTTATTGTGAATTTTACGCCGACGAGTTAGTTCTAAAATGTTGCTCCAGCTTAAGAGAGGATTTACGGTGGACCGCTCCATGAATTTAGAGCAAAGAATCAAGAAGCACCGAATATTTGATGGACTTGATATTATTTCTAGCTCTATCAGTATTTTTTTCGGGTTTTTATACATTCAAATCATCCAATTCGTGAATGGATTCCAAAGAACTCGACATGAGCGAGACCTTAATTATTCAAACTTGTACAGGGTCATCCGTATTTAGTGTCCCATACCAAATCAAGTATTCCTGGAATCATAATAATGACACACTCCTATTGAAGAAATATCAAAGAAAGGGTTTTTAATTTGGTTATTTTTTTTTATTTTTTCAAATATATATTTTTAAATCAATTAAAATACATCTTTAGGTATACTCGTGGCAAGTCTTTGTGAAATTGATCGACTTGTTTAAAAACTATGATTTTGGTGGCTCTCCCACTCATTTCTGCTCTATTCATCCCGCTCTATTCTGAAAAATCAACTTAGCTTTGACCGCACATTACAAGGCCATTACTGACTGAATGACTTAGATGAAGAAAACAATTTTTACGCAAAAAACAATTTATATTTTGTCATTTATACAAACAGTCTGTTTTGCCACAAATAATTGCTAAAATCTAAGGGATGTTAATTGTGGACTACCCTGTATAACCCTATGCGATCCACTAGCTCAAGTAACCAAATGACGTTATTCACGAATGCGCTCATTCTGCTTCAGATGGTTGGTTCCACCTTTGCACCTTCCGTAAGTTCATCAGTGGAGTATACAGACAATGGTAGCCTGTTCCTTCTTATTTGACCATGGTCCCTTTGACAATTATATCTTGTACCTTCTGTCTCTGGATCCAATGTCCTTAGTTTCAGCTCATATATCAAGTGTCTCATCGTAGCTTTGTTCAATCATCAGAATGAGTGGGAAGATAGAACGGCAAGCCAACATCAAAGTAATGAGATATTTCTTTTTTTCGCTGGAACTTCCGCTTCTAATGAAGTAATCGTAACGAAGACGCTGACGATGACTACCACTGTTCCCTATTTGTAGCAGAATTATTGGGGGCGTTTTTGACATTAAGCCCAAAAACAGGCTCTAGTATCTCGAAAGGCCAAGATACGGTGCGCAAATAAGAGGCCATTGTGCAGACACGTGAAAAGGGATTCAACAGTAATTGGGTTTACTTACGTATTGAGTTCCAAGTCCAGGCGAAATTTGTGCTGGAACGCCTTAATCAGCAACGAGGTCCGTCGAAAATGCTTTTGGTTTGGCTAAAAGAGATGGGACTTCATCATTGAAGAACTATTTTTATGAACATAAAATGGCTTATAATACTACCTACCATAAAATCACACTTTTAAGACTTTTTATGTTATTTTGATGAGCAGAGATAAAAAAAATTCAATTTGTTGGTTTGGACCACAATTTTAGAACATTACCGGTGAAGGCAAAACCAAAGAAAATTGGGACGTCTTCATTTAAAGCATGAAAATCTGCCCTTCTATAAGTTTAGGCCAGAAAATGGAATACCCTACCTATTATTACAAGTTAAGTAGGTGTTGACTTCTAATTCAATAAAAACATTAATTTGGTCTTTTTTTTAAGCCAAAAGAAGAATGAAGGTAAACTTGCACCTAATATTGACAAACTAATCTTGAATTCTGGCCAATTCATATTCTTTGGTCAAGGAAAAGTGTAACTTAATTTTAGATGATCCGTGAAACGAATTGATTTAGTCTCTTAATGAAGGAAAGAGTGCTCCTCCTCCATTACATGCAGATGATGGCGTTGTTGTGATCAAGTCTTAGAGGCCTATAAAGTAAGTGGCCAGCCAAAATATTGTCTACCACAATGTTTTATGATTGTAAGATAGAAAATGACCAAAAGCAATTTCAGCTAAAATTTTGGATTCATTTTGGGACATGCTTACTGAAACCAAAAGCAAAAATGCACAATAAACAAACGAGCTTTTAATAGACAGAGGTTTGTTTGTCCACAACTAGATAAGGTTGAGGGCACTTAGCGTTTTGATGAGAAGAACAATATTTCAATTTTTCTTTTCACTCGGTCTAGTTGCGGATAGCGACCTTTACTAGAGACTGGCCGTTGTAGGCTAACTCACGGTGCCGATGATTCATGTTGGTGAGTGGTAAATAGCATTCAGTTGAATATTCAGCTTATTCTGACGAAGTTCAATAACAAACCAGAGTACTTCTTCTTTGTTGATTTTGTAGCGCTTTGACTTGGTGATGGGGTTGCCAATTTACCTATGTGAAATCATATTCCCCTCTGTTTACCAGTCTTTATAAAATCGTTTTTTCTTTAAGGAGCACCAAAAGGCAAGGCATCCCTGACTCTAAAAACTTCTGAGCAGGGTTGCAAATCAAACTCACATTCGTGTTTGCTCATATACAAGAGCAAAGCACCCATTCTCCAAGCTGTAACGCTACCTTGCAACCTCCAGTGAAAAAACTTGCACAAGCCCAGATTCCACATCACTAGAATTTTGTTGTCAATCACCCGATTGTGAGACATAAATTGGGCCTTGTTTAAGCTTCACACTAATTGAAATTCACTTTTTGCATATCAGGTAAATACCTTAGACACATTTGCAGCAGGCTTGAGGATTTTTACTAACCAAACCGCACTATCAAATAGGCTAACTAGTTTAGACGTGTTTCAGATAAGGGAAGGTTTCCTTTAATCATGAACTTTGGCTTCCCGCATGTTGGATGACGTCACCAACTGTCCATGTTGGTCGGGTATTCATAGATTTCATTGGCCAGTCTCTAGTAAGGGTCGCTAGTTGCGGACAAACAAATCACTTCTGACGGAAAGCTCTGAAGTTTAAGCAAAAAACTTGAACCATTTTTCTTTCCGAAAACCTAAGATGCAGAATTACATTCTAATTTACGAAATTCGATCCCATAGATACGTGTATTCATAAACTTTAGGTGAATTTTGGGTGTTTGTGTCTCTGTAGTCAGCTTCTTTTGGTTTTGGTTATGAGTGCTTTCAGACCATCACCAAATGTAAAAATCAACTTCTGTAAAATGCCCAAAATACACATTCCAATTACTGGTTTGCAAATCCGAAAGCCAACAAGCAAATCAATTTATCCCTGAGTTCCATCACTAGTCCAGGGATATTTTGATGAATAATTTGACTCAAGAATACATAATCAATGGTTTGCACTTTAGCACCTTGATACGACTCAAGTTGTATCCCCGTGACTTGTCCATGGTTTAGAGAAGTCCCCCACAAAATTGAGCATTTCGAACGTAAAAGTTTGTCCTTACCATTGGAACTCCATCGGGTGGTTCGTTCACTCCTCGACCTCCAAAAGTGGCTCCAAAGGTATCCGTTTCTCGTGTGGATACCCCGGTCATCTCGCGATGCCGAACTTGGATCGGATACACCACTTGATAGTATCGCGAACCCAAGTTCCGAACAAGGTCCTGGTTCTGTTTAAAGTCTCGGAGAAGCCGTTCGACCTCACCTACAAGTCAGGAACGAGATTAGAGATTGTTGAAATGGGGTCAGGTTTTTTGGTGGGGTTTCGTCGCTTAAAGCCTCACCTCGAGGAGTTTCGTCCAGAATCCAATCGTAATTGCTTTCATCCAACCCCAAGCTGCCTGGGCTTCCTTCCGATCCCATGTAGAGGCTTCCTGTAATGCGTAAGAAATAGATAGGGAGAGTGAGCTTGGGTGGCATTGTTGACCTTTTGAGTATTGTCGTAAGATGGTATGCTCAATATGATCTGTTTGTCTGACCATAAAAGAGCCTAAGAATGAGGCCTGATAGATGCATTCAGGGGAAGCCTGAGGCGGAGACGGATCAAAAAAAATGGGATCATGGTGAGAGAGAGGAGGTAATTTGAGACAAGACCTTATTATATTACTAGCAGGTCGTGTCAGATCCAAGCCACAGAAAAACTTGTGTGAAGGAACCATTCTCTATATTCGGGCTAAAGGCCCCTCCTTATGTACAGTACGTTGAAGGTGCTCCCTTCAGGGCCCTTTGCCCTCGAAATCTCCTTTAATTATAGCTTTCCACGATAATTGTAAAGACTAATCAAACCTCCCAATCATTTTATATCTTACCGGTAGACTTTTTCTAAAATTTCATCCATGGATTTGTTTTATTGTAAACAAAATAAGTGTTCTTTTTGTGGAAGGGGGAGTTTATACAAATGTGTCTGTTGTCGAAAATACTGACGACGCAGATGGCCAAAAAAAGGCTTTTCAAAGGTTAAGGCGTTTGTTAGTGATGGACGATAAGAGTTTACGTAAGAATTTCGGTTTCGGTTACGCTTCACGATGTCATCAACAACTATACGCAATAAATAATGGAGTTAGGGAGACAAATATATTATACTTTGGTCTAAACTTCCTTGAAATAACTTTTCCCCATTTAAAAGAGGCAGCTCTTTTTGGTTTAATTCAAGCGAAAAAGCCAAAAAGCATGGTTTGTCAAAAGCTCTTTTGGACCTTCATTAGCGAATTCGTCAAATTTAATGTTCAATTTAAAAAAAATGGAAATACAAGTTACCACAATCACCAACAAAAGGTCTCACCTGGGTTAGTACTGACGGGGCCAGAAGAGCCTTGTTGACTCCAAGTGACTGGCACAAAGACCAAGAAGCCGAGACGCACAAACATGGCGATTGATCGAAAGGACCCCATGACTCAGACGCGGATAGCTTGAAAGCGTCCACTTGGGGTCAAAGGTCCGGTGTTGGGGAGGATGTTTGTCAAGCCATCGGGAATGGAGCAGGGGTAAGCTCACTCAACGGTTAGAGGTGCGGTTGCGGTGTCCACAGGCCACGAACAAGAATGATCCACATTGAGGATATGAGGATGGAGTCAGACCTACAAACGACAAGGAATAATGACATGGATGAATGAGGATGTCTAGGATTAAGCCTCTTGGGGCTCATGGAATTAAACGGTTTTACACCAACCCCTACTAGCATGGGAAATATATTGATTTAATTTGTGAAAAAATAATATTACATACCTCGCATAACTTTATACTCTTTAAAAGCAACCTTTGAAATGGAATAGATAGACTTATAACTAGAGACAGGAAGTTAAGACGAATAAAACTGTCAAATTAGACGAAAAAAGACGAATAAAATTACCTGATTAGACGAATAAAGACGAATAAAATTGCCCAATAAGACGAAAAAAGACGAAAAAACCTGACAAATACGACAAAAAAGACAAAAAAGACGAAAAAAACTGACTTACACGGCAAAAAAGACTAATGAATTGCCTGTAAAGAGGATTAAAACTGCTGTCCATAAAGTAGACAAAATGTGTGGCCCAATTGAGGGGAAACAGCTGCACCCTTGTGCAAAACGGCAAAATCTACATAGTTAACAAACGGAAAAGTGCCGAATAAGCAAGAAATGGTCAGTGGAACATATAAATTTCAATAATTCTTCGAATAGTCAGATAGCCTTTTCAATCCATTTTCTTTCTTTGTGCCAGGAAACTCAACAAGTTAAAATGTAAGTGTGGATAATATTTTGTTGCCCAAGTTTTGGCGTTGAACTTTTTTAAAAGTGTCTATCTTATTCCAAATTTGGGGAAAAAGCTTCAAATCTAAGAAAAGTTCCAAGTTTTGACTAATTAGAGGAAAAAAGTTGAGTGAAATTGCCGGATTAGACGAAAAAAGACGAATAAAATCCAAATTAGACGAATAAATTTGTCGCGACGAATAAGGGTAAAAAAGACGAATAAAGACAAAAAAGACGAATAAGTTTATTCGTCTTAAGTTCCTGTCCCTACTTATAACATTGTCAATTTCGTCTTTTTCAAGGGTCAACAAATAATGAGACGAATTATTCATGCCAACCCTTTTATATGGAAATCATATTTCAAGACTATATGCCAAAAACACCTTTTTTTGTTCAAAAGAGACTTTCTTTCTTCAATTAGTTAGATTTTTGTACTTCACTTTCGCTTTTCTAAATTGATGTTCCAAATGACTGTTTTTAAAGTGCTCCAAATTGTTGGCAGATGATGAAAAGGGACTTTGCCGAACTATTTTTAACGTTTTTACCATTGAACCTGTCTTTTTTATATAATGAAACATTCTTATTCTTAAAGTCGAAATGACATGATATACTTTTGGTGGCCAACTTTTAGCTTTCAAGGCCATTTTCGTCACTTTTTCGGGTGTTTGCTGCAAGAGATGGAAAAAAGGAACGCAGTGGTTCCAATTTAGATAACAATTTTGTGTCCCGGAAAGAAACAATTTGGGTTTCAATTTGTCTCCCAGGGTTGCATGTGATAAGGCTGGGTCTATTTATATGAGCTAGCATATGGACCGAACGGAAGGAAGAGGAAAAGCATTAAATCCTCGTTTCCATTTAAATGTCTCTCGCTAGGAACAACAAGATATGGCACCTTTCCATCCTTGCGTCCAACCTTCCAAAACGTTTGGAGCTTTATTATGCTCAGTCAAAGTCGAGTCTTTCCGTTCTACAAGCTCGACGTGCGTAACGATTTACACGATGAAAAACATTCTGCAGAAAGATTTTTTTAAAGAATAGAAAGTGATTCACTTTGTTCATTCTATAGGGGATATTTGAAATTCTACTTTTATGTATCGTATTCAGTAAAAGGATTTTTTGGCTGAATCCTAGAATTATAATGGAGAATTTTTTTTTTTTTTGCGGATTTTTTACTACCGCTACAAGGAATGCAAATCCCTGTAAATTGAAGGATTTCTCCCGACAGCTTCAATCCGATCCCCAACAGGATTCGAACCTACACCGCCTGGGGAATCACTTACACTCGGCTCTTATAAGAACGCATTAGTACGCGCGGCCACTCTGGCTTCATATTAGTTTTTAAATGAGATTTTCCGGAAGTTTAAATTTTTTTTGTATTGCTCAGGAGTCTCTTCCATGGTGAGGAAAAGTCGCAATGCTAACCTTAAAGGTTTTTTTTACTACGGCAGGGATGGTGTTTGGTCAAAATCGGCAGATTGAGCAACCATTGAAAGTTTTGGTGTTGTTTAAAATTAGCTTTGCTTTTTTTCAGAGATACCCTGGAAGTTAAGTGAACGCATGATAGAATAACTATTAACTTGCTATTTCTTGGCTGTCCTATCTTGAAACAGGCTAAAAAGCACCATCTGAGCCCAAAAGTGGAAATATCACCATGCCAACAGAGATTCCTAATGCTTGCAAGAAAATGACAGTGACGCAATTTGCAAATTAATCAACATTCAATGTTTAACGGACCATCCCTGATGGTGTTGAATTTGAAGCAAAACGTATCTTCTTTTTGGTTAGCTTGGTTTGGATTGGATTGTTGGCACTAGGGTCGGAGGGTCGAACCTCGCCCAACCAATGAAACCAGCCATCACATTGTCCAAATATTCCCGATAGGCAATTTCAAGTCCGGTATCTGAATGGTTCTCCGTCTGTGGGTGTGAATTTAACGTCTAAAAGTTTCCTTGAGAAAGGTCGGAGAGGAGAATCGAACCTGGGGCCTCTCTCACTTCAGGAAACTGCGCTAAACACGACACCACGTCTCCTCCCTAACTTGCTTGGCTATAAACTGCATGCAAATAAACCTTGGGCCTTTCTTTCTTTTAAATATGCGCGAATATATCTGTAGCTCAGCCGCCTTATAACTGAACCAATTTGCAAAATGGTTTTGCAAGTTTTTGGATTTGGAAGTGAGTATTGACAAGGACCGTAACTAAGATCAATCTAGAGGTCAAATAATGAATCGCAGGAGTTCAGTTGCAAAAATATTGACAAACAATAGCTCCAACGTTTCTTGGAAAGAATTGCCGTTCATTGGCTAATTATATTTCCAATCGTTCGAGGGATGGATTGACCCAGAAAAAAATACTGGCGAATCTCTGATCGTGCTTAGAAAAATGTCCAAGTCCTTGCAAACGCATCATTGCAAAATTTCCAACACGTGGCATCTACAAATTATTATTGGTCCGGCCTTCCCGAAACCTGCGTCATTTTTGTGAATTTCAAGCGATAAACAATGCTTAAAATTACTCAAAGCGTCCGAAGAAGAAAACCCACCTCCAAAACTATACATAACCACGATTGTACCCTTTTCAGACTGCTTTTGTATTGTTCCAAAAGCTTCAGTGCAATAAGAGATGTCCTTATGTCATTCAGTTCCATGCACTCCGTCAGTTCCAATCATCTCTTTGCAACAGAACCCAAACCGTCGAGCATGGGTGGCTATGCAAATGCAAATTACAGCCTCATTCAAACCACAAGCTGTCCATTAAGCCTTTACGATGATCGTGGGGTTAAACTGGGTCAAAAGGAAAAAGAATGAGTTCAAATTTTGTCTCTGACCTCCCGAGGCCCTTCCTTCTTTTTGGGGCCACAAAACTTTATCCATTGCTTTCTTTCTCTTTTTTTCTCTTTTCCTGACCTTCTCTCTTGTGTGGTTCTCTTGGGTGTCTTGGGATCCATGAGTGGTTCCATAATGGGAAGGTCGACTCATAGATAGCTAGGCCGAACCTTAGATTACGATCTAAAGCATGGTCACGAAAATGTCTCCAGAGAAGTGAGAGTTACCATAATTCTTTCACACAGTGAATGGCGACATGTTTGTTGGGATCTCGGTTCCAATTTCTTTGGATGAGGAGAGAAGAAGGGGATAGAAGAGATATTCACCCACCTTATTTGCATTTCTGTGTAAATAATCTGTGACAAGATCGTGGTCGACACTTTGTGTGGGAAAGTGGTTGTGGGTGCTTGTATCCGCTCTTATGGGAATTCATGACGTTCCTCGAGCAATGTTCCACAAGCCACGAATTAATTTCCTTTGGCGGCAGGCTTTTACTTCCTTCCGTTGAAACAACTTTGAATGAAAGGTCTACAATGCTATAACCCACTCAATATGTTGATTTGGGACGGAAAATTCTTACACAAACGCCAAGGAAGGGCAAAAGAAACTAATTAGCATCGGATCTTCGTTTTTTGTCATCTGTAGAAAAAATGGCTCAGTTTGTCAAATGGCATTAAAGAGACTCATCTTTTGTGCAATCAAAAGGCATGCTAGGCACAAAACAGCTCCAGACTTCTCAGTTCTAGCTAAGCAGGCAGACGACGGCGACAGTGGTTTGATCCGTGACCTCTAGATGACTCAGGCTGTATTTTCTGGATTGACGCTGAGAATCAAACTTCAAAAAGGATATTTGCGTTACAAACGAGGTAGCGCACTCTTTGACGTTCCTTATGAAACCATCATTTTAACAATGTTGTAAAGTAATCCCTCATAGAAGGCGGCTTTGGCGGCGTCAAAATTGAGATATTTCTATTTCATTTATCTATGTGCCAGGTAAGCAAAAGCTTGAATAGAAACTTTACCCCGTAAATCTGATGACGCTTTGTTTTTTCCATTTTTGTTCTATGTTCGTGGCTGTTTCAATCTATGTATTTGATCTTAACGAAACTATTTTTGGTAGAGCACAACATAGAAAACCAACAAACGCATCACCAAAAATCCTTCTCCTCGTTTCGTTCGACTCATTAAATTGCAAAAGTCTTAATCTTATTATATTCTCAAGGAAATAGATTATTGTAGGAAACAACGTAAAAAATATCAAAGACTTTTCTGATTTGAAAACTTCCATGATTTTTTTCATTAGTTATCCAAGAGCTCTTTTCTGGCATCTGGAACTTGCAGAACCGTTTCGTACATCCACAAATATGTTTTGGATTACAAGATTTTCGTATTTACTTACTTTTTGCTCTGTATGTTCCATTTGGCTTCACCGTCTGCCCATCATCAAAATATTTCGGCAAAATATTTAATAAACCCAAGGGCCCTCGAACCTTATTACTTAGAGCCATGTCTTTGGTACTAAAGATTAATGCATTATAATGATTGATCTCTTCTTAGCTTCAAAAGAGACAGCCCATCGCACTTTGGCATCTTAAGCCCTAAAAACACGGCAATTGCTTCCAATTCCACATCAGACTTGAAACTCTTCTTTTCCGACCACAACTGATCATACTGGAAATCCGCCCCCAATGCCGACCTCCTCCATATTTTGCACAATTTGGTGATGTTCCGAAACCAGCTTTCACTGTATTTCACATAAAGATACAGAGCTCCAGTTTATTTCCTTATATTCTCCAAGCCCTCAAAGTTACCTTGTCAATAATTTACATTTTTGTCGGTTCCATGGCAATTTTAATAGTAGTGATGAAATAAGTGAACACATTTCAAAGGTTCCGATGCCCATTTTATAAAGCAAAAGTGAATTATAATGTAAGATCGCTTCCTCACGATACTCGTTTGTTTTTTGAGTTTTAGAGGTTTGGCCAAAATGGAACGCAAAGTTCTGCGAGAACTTTGAATCTTACCATAGGCCTAAAAGAAAGTATTTTGATCCTCAGCTGATTTGTATTCTGGCTTTGGTCCGTAAAAGCCATCAATAATGCTATAGTTATTTCCCACGATAAAGTTTGGCATGACAGTGGATTTAACATGAATTGATCTCCATTGATTTGGTTGAAGGCAACATCGGAGCGTACTATTGGGGCAAAAATTCTCTCAGTTTAGTCATTGAATTTGTCATTTAGAAGTTTTGATGTGTCTTTGCTTTTTATCCTACAAATAG
Source organism: Tigriopus japonicus (assembly GCA_010645155.1). Lineage (NCBI taxonomy): Eukaryota > Metazoa > Arthropoda > Copepoda > Harpacticoida > Harpacticidae > Tigriopus > Tigriopus japonicus. Next base: position 145,176 of record JAAGOF010000209.1, on the reverse strand, counting down.
GTCAACTCAACGCTATCCCAAGAAGCTGCAATTTACAATGCCAAGACGCACCCAAAAAAGATCAAGTGGATGAGCCTCAAAAAATGATTGCTTTCCAATAGTGTACCTACTACTACCACCACAATGCTAGCTAGCTTCCTTTTTCGGCGGCATTGGCCCCATTTGAGGGTTGCCGCTTTTTGCTAAAGAGATTTGCCTCCCTTTTCCTGCCTTCGTTTCTGCGCACAATGGTCCTCCCACCCAAAAGGACCCTAAATATTGAATGCCTTTCTATCTAGCTGCATGACATAAACGGGACCAAGTGGGGGAAGAATAGCAACAACTGGTCTGGCCATACAGATTTCCTATTGGAAAGCTCCTCTTTTCCAACTTTCTCGGGAGAAGAAAAAGGAAATTGGGCGACAGAAATACAGACCTATCAGCTATCCCATCTGATAAAAATGGGCTTTGTCATCACTTCTTCGTTTATGAGTTCAACTCTGGCCAAGCACTTAAATACCCATAAATCTAGTTTCTTCCCAGACACTATACTTAACCGCAAGTTCGCTTGCAAGCTCTGTAATTCTGAGACAGCATGAATTCCGGTAAAGGGCCATTGAGGTCCGAAAAAAGGCCTGCCTCAAATGCTCTAGCGTTTATTTTGATCTCGTTTCCACGTCAGCTGTCACAACCGCCATGGCGTAATAAAAATGCGTAAAAGAGGAAATTCCATTGACACTTTTACGACCAAGAAGATGAGTCGTAAAAGAATATAACGTGATTAACCACGTCCCTCTTCCGACCACAGTTTTATGACACCACCAACTGAATTGAAAAGACACAGCTTTAAAAACTTGTTTTCCGGAAAGTCTAAATTTACTTTGAGTGTACCCAAAACTGCTGAGAGATGAATATGAAGAAATGGCGATAGTTTCTTTTAAGTGAAAGAGAGAGGGAGTTGAGATGATGAGTTGGGATCTTCTCGACCATTCATTTCGCCCAAAGTAGAAGGTGAGTGAGCATGACACGTCGAGGACACCAAAGGATCAGTCACTTCTACCCATCCAAAAGTGGATATTCCACTACTCAGCCCTTCCTTTAGCGTTCAACATGTTCTCTATACTCAAGTTGGAGAGCATTTCTAAAGCGCGTGGATTAGTAATCTTCGTTTTTTTCCAAAGCGTGTCGATATTCCGAATTATTGGAGGCCGTGGCCGGTTCAAGATTGAAAAAGTGTGGTGAGGGTCGGGTGGAATTTTCTCAAATTTTCACTTTGCCGCACCGCTTTTTGTGTGAGAGCAAAGTTCGATCGCCTACTTCTGGGGAACACGTTGTGGAACAATTTGGGTAATATGTCAAAACGAGACATGAACCTTTTGTTAGGCCCAAAAGGAGGAGCGGCTTTCCATTTCTTGCTCGTCGTGTATAGAAGAGCGAACGAAAGTTTCATCTCTTTGTTCCAACGAAGACGCCATGTACGTATGGAGACGTCACCGTACATCCCACAGCCTTTGGCCTTCGTTGTCTTTATCTACCTAGTTAAGTGGGAAACCTCTCGTGACCTCGTTTGATTCGAGACCACTATTTCATTCTTAGGGGAAGTGTGATAGATCTTGGATCTGAACGAGATTTTTAAGAACGCGCTTCAGTGGAATCAGCCTTTGTTTTTTTGGAAGAAAGTGGAACAAACCTTGAATGTGTCGATGTCGGCATTTTGTCTTGAGTGGGCAGGAAAGCATTACGAGCATTGATGTTTACTTTAGAGGCTCTCCTTTAACCACATTTGAGTTGAGGAGTTTCCCATGAAAGGAAAGTGCCCGAAGAGATCCTTTCGCCAACATCGATCCGATCGAAGGCTGTTTTATCCATCCAGTATGTGGCCTTGAAGCGCGAAAACAAGACGAGCATCTGGTTCTTAAACTTGAATCAAATCGAACGAAGCCTTCAAAACTTTTCCTTTAGACCCTGTCAACCTTTCGGGAAAGCTTTGTGACATATCTTTTTCTGCATGTTAGTCGACAAGCTTTGAAAGCATGCAAAATTGTGTCGGAGAAAATCATTCATCCAAATAAGTGTAAATTATGATTAAACACGCTACGATCCTCAATTAACGACGACGGGCATTAGCAACAAAAAGGGGCCGGATTTTTTTTATAAACCAAAACTGAAACCTACATGTAAAGAATAATAATGTCCGTCAAAAAATTAAACTATCAAATTATTTTGATTAAGGGACACAAAAGAGCATACTTAATAAATCAGAGGTAGTTATCAGATTGTTTTAGTATCTTAAAGACTACACACAAAAAACAAAACAAAAATATTTTCAATGCTAGACGGAAATTTCATAGCAGAAATATTTTTATTACCATTGGAGAGATATGTGATTGCACTTTCAAGTGCTGTCATGTTTGCAGGCAATCAAAACTACAACAGTTTTGTCACGAGTAAAGGGAAGTTTAAACTGCATACAGTACGTCCAAAATGACAATGTGAAGTATGAAATTTATTAATCTTAAAATATTTCATAAAAAATACGAGAATTGGTGTGATGTCATCAAAAACCTGTCATGTAACAGTTGCTTAGTGTTTAAAATGCCTAGAATTGTCTAACACGATAAAACAAATACATAAAAACTCTCTCTTGAAAGTGATAGATTTACGTTATGCATTGTCCATTGTTTATGTGATGTGTAACGACTAATTCTTTGCTTTAAAGGTGACCTAAAATAGAACAAAATTATTCCGAACCTTTCACCTGACTAGACAGTTTTGGATCGAACCAATTAGTCGTCAAAAAGGATGTCATTCATCGACTTCTGCTCACAAGGACAAGGTACAGGCTCGTTAGGGGCCTTTCTTGTTGCTTAAAACCAATTGTCCCTTCCCTCATTCATTGTGTTCTAGTGAGGGTCTTGTCAAGTCAAAATTTCTGCAAAGTCACACAAATACAGAACAGGAATGAATCCCCAAACATTCTCGATAAAAAGACAGAAGGGAAAGAATGATGACTTGGGCCCGGAAATAGATTTTTTAAAATATTAAATATTTTAGAAATATTTCTCCGTTTTTCCTCGATTTTTTTAAAATTTTTGGCTGTTTCAAGGAAAAAATAAATATTTTCTCGAATATTTGAGTACGAAAAAATGTATCAGGCAAAATTGAGGAAAATAAATGAATGACCAATGCTCAAGAGGGCTTACCCAAAATGAACCCAAAACATAAAAATCTCTACAAAATGGCATTTATACGGAGATCGGACATTCACAACCAAAACTACTGCCATTCACGAAAAAACTGCGCCATCTATTGAGGCAAATTGAAAATTGTTTTGTTAGATCAAAAACATGTCATGTATGCCTCCAAAAACGGCAAACTAAATCAAATTAACCAAAAACAAATTTGAAAAATCGGTGCACAAAGACACAATGCCAAATAATGGCGTTGCTTAAATAAATAAAAGAAAAAAATATTTCTTCAATATCCGGCTTTTTCCCAAATATTTTGGGCTTTTGAAGAAAATATCTGTTGGATATTTTGTCACTTTTTTGCTTATAATTTTCCGGGCCCTAATGATGAGCGTCTGTTGGGCAAATAATCCCAGCTTTGTCCAAGGAAGTTCGGATTCCAATACGCTTGAACTTGATGTACCAGAGACCTTCTAAGGATTGAATGGATAATGAGCCTGATTTCCATCGCTCTCAAAGGATATTGGATCTGACTTTAGCCCCTTCTGCGTCTGAGTGTGTGCTTGTATGTGTGCGTGTGGCCTTTGAAATGACTGGATTTTCCTCCCACTTTTACCAAGAAGGAAAAGCAGGAGACTTGATTTGAGAGGGCAATTTCGAGACTCGTTCCGCAATCATACTTTGGGTCAGTGAGCAATAACGATCGAGAAATCGACCTAGGCAGCCACATCAAAAAATATTGGCCTGTGCAATAAAGCTTACCAACCAGTGCTTCCAGATAGGTCAAGTGAAAAAGCGCCATCATTTTTTGAAAAAGCCCAATTTACCACATCAAGTGTTAATTTTTTCGGGCAAGATAGACCCCGAAAAGCGCAAAATTGGCGCGAAAGCACAAGATATGGAGACTCTGTTCCCAATATCAAATTTCTTTGTGAAATGAACCCCAAGAAGTGATGATATTTTTTTGTGATTCCCATGGTAATTTGAAGCTGATAACTTCAGAAAGAGTAATAAGATCCATTTGCAATGTAAATTTGAATGAAAAGGGAAATTTCGGGTTTCTCACCCTCCAAAGGACATGTTTGGAGTTTCCATTGTAAACAGCATTCATCGTTTTGGACGAACATCAAAATTGTTTTGACGGGATCAGGTTAACCAATAGAGGTTTTTGTTAAAAGTTTAACCACAAGTTCAGACACAATGACGTAGCAATAAAACTAACGTCTCTCAAAATATCGCCTTTTGATATTATTTGCACCAAATTTCGGAGCTTTTACGAGATCATTTCCAAAAAAATGGTTCATAAAATATAAGTAATATAGCTAAGGCTCGATTGTTTTTACTGCACATATTTTCTTTCGATGGTTTTTGAGTGAACGTCCGTTTTAAGTGTCGCTTAAATATTACATCTTCAAAGGACCCTTTTTGAAAAAAATCTTTGAGCGATTGCGTGTTCAAGTAATTGATGTTCACATGATAATATTTGTTCCAATTGTGCCTCCAAGCATACTTGTTCATTGTTATGACTAAGATTATGTAATACAACATTGGTGCACGCAAGTGATATCATGTCTTCCATATGACGCACAAATGAAAGCTAGATTTCGTCTGATAATCAGCGATTAACCTTCTTATGAGGTTAAAAAGACTCCTAACCAAGACAGCTCCAAATTTATACAAGTCAAAGAATGAAAATAGCTGAATTACAAAGACAAGATTTGGTTCCATAATCTTAAAGCAAACAGCAATCATGTTGAAGGCTAATATTGAACGAAATGATAAGACCGTCACTTTTTACCTCTGACTTGATTCTATTTTTCTAGTCTATGTTTGATCTCATTTAAACTCCGAAGACGTTGTACTCACGTATGAATCAAATTAACTTTGATGCATAAAACATAAGATTTTGCAAATTTGTAAGATATTTATTTATGCACAAGGGACTCTTTTCGTACTCATCTCAGAAGTCGTCTTCTTCAAGCAAGATTTGTGAGTGAGTGCAATTTCAGCTAAAAATTTGCTTCATTGCACTTCTCTTGTAAAAGGTTCTTTTGCATCTAAGACGTTCCATTAGCAGGCTTTCCGTTTCCTATCCCATGGAACGTAAATGAGATGGTCCCTTCTCGTTCCAAAATCTCTTTCTACCTTGCTCGAAGAATTGGTCCAAATCGGACAACTGAACTTGTAAACAAGTTTAACAAATGTACGATTCGATTTGTCTTGAATCGATGGAGAGGAACGAATAGTGGGATCATTGTTGGTGTTATTGTCGTAGTTCCACTTGGAACTTGGAACCAAGATGATGTTGATCATCCTGATGATGTTGTGGGAAGGGAGTCATTTCCAGATGAGGACCACCCAGACCTCGTGTAATGGATTACATTCATATTGGTTAACTTGGACAGTCCTAAGGCTCCGATGGCAGCTGGCCTTGACAAGGTCATTATGAAGGGATGGAGAAAAACAATCTAAGGAGCTTGAAGGTGGTCCATCCAAGAGTAGCACTTAATCATTGATGGATGGGTAGAGAAGGCTCCTGCATCCAAGGATCGTTCAAAATTTTTAGGCATTTGAAAGGTTGGAGAGATCTCCAATTCTGAGCTTAAAGAGCCATTTCAATAGGAGTTTTTTGGTAAACTATCCGTCCTTTATCTTTCCAATTCACTATTTTTGGAACCGTTAAGGCTAAGGTTGGCTTTCCAATGATCCTCTTACAATACATCCTTTTTGAACAAAGATTTCCGGGCTTTGTAGACATGAGCTGGTTTTAGGTAGATTTATTTAATTCATTACAAAGTTATGTAATAGATATCTAAAACCAATTCTATCAAAAACCTCATAGAATACTGAGTATTTCACCCTCTCCAATGATCTTAAAGACTCGGATAACACCAAATAGTTTTCTTCTCCAACATTGCGGAGTTGCATTCCAGCCAATATGTGAAAAAAAAGATGAGATCAATTTTAATAAGTGGGATTTTATTGGTCTAAACAGTAAGAAAAAGTCTTTAAATGTACTTTTGTCATTTGGCCAAGCAAAGACCACTTATCACTTTCGTCAAAAGAAATTGCAGAAATTGAGGCCAATGCCTGTCAAAAAAGCTAATTGAGACGTTATTGTAACCAGATGATCTCTCCATTCAATATTTGATATTGTGAGAAATTTAATGGACTGTTCAACTATGTCCAGGACTTGGAATTTGTGTGAGGTCTGGGTAAATTTGGTATTCTTGAACCAAATTGGCCCTCAATACGTATTTATATGTTTACATGAATAATTATATGAGTACACGATGAAAGGTTATTTGAAGAACCCTTTTAGCAGCTACGGCTAGTTCTGAAAAACACCCCCTATCTTCAATTGCTAAATTGGATTCTTTTTTATTCAACAGTTTAGCCTTCAAAGCCCAATATGTTACAAACTGTCCCACTAAAGGTGAGAAACAAGTTCTCAGTTTTTAGCCCATCGGCGAGTTCCTTTACCAACATGTCAAAAGGTTACAATTTTCAATTCAAAAACTTTGTTCAAGATCTAATCATACAAGTTTAGTTAAATAAAAGATTAGTAAGGGCCCTCTTCAATGAACTCTCATTTTAATACAACAGAATGCAGTTAGGTTGTACTTCTTTAATTAGTTTTGAATAAATCGAAACGATTGCTTCACCTCGAGCATTTGTGACTTTTTCATTACTTACGGAACCTATTTTAGCGAAAAATCAAAATTTGCCACATGAAGGGTCAGCAGGCCAAATGTAGACTTTGTCGTTTTTGGCTCATAAACTGTGTCCGTTTTAAGTCTAATTGAGACTCTTTAAACTTCTTCTTTTCTGTGGTGAATCCTTAAAAGTCAGACATGTTGGGATACGAAAAAGTCCATTTCGTTGGAAAATTCTGCCCTCCTCTCTTTGAGGAACAAATGCAAGGCACTGTGTCTACTGTCACAATTATCTCTTTGATGATCATCTCAATGTTGTCATGATCTCATTTAATCCCAAGGCGCCAACAGGGAAACATAAGAAAAACTTTAATTCTATAATATTTCATGATTCTGAAACTGAAAATTAAAAAAAAATCGATCGAAAATTGCAAAATTTATGTTTGTTTCAATTTGGCTTGCCGACCCTGTGATCCAAAAAGGTGGCATCTCCTCAGATCGTGAGAGCAATTATTACCATATACAAAACGTGAAGGTAAATCCGAGTTCTTCAACAATATTGCTTGGTACACTAAGGTTTCTCGTGAGACAAAATGTGCTCTCAAACAACCTGAGAGTTGTTCGTCATTAACTCATTATTATGCTCTGACATTCTGAAGTAATTGAAAGGGACCATTAGAGTAGTCTTTGTGGACATATCCTTCATGAAAGGGCACTGGAGCACATTTACTAGGGATCTGTCGTCTAGGAGAGTAAAAGCAATTGTCGCCTTATATTCGAAGTAATTGGACGCGAAACATTTGTAGGGTACGTTTTTGGGTACATTTAACCAAATCTGTTCCATTCAAATAACGATGATGAACAAATTTTAGGCACTTGTACCTACTAGAAATTGCTTCAGTGTTACCACAAAAGAAAATATGTGGTTGGAAGGTGGGGTTTCTCACTAGAAACCTTTTGGTTTGGAATCGACATTTGATATTCACTAGCTATTTCATCTCTCTTTCTCCAAGCGCTCGAATTGTTTGCCTGCCCAAGATTGAAACATTGATGGATCCGTGTATGTAAAATTTGATTAAGACCCAACTCCCAATTTTGAGTCAATCTTCTCTAGAAAAAACAGCCTTTCATCCATAAAGAAGAAGGCGAAAAAACTTTGCCAAGATGAATTCTGGAGCAAGCGAGAGCGAATGGGGAGTGGGTGAAATGCGCCTGTCCAGAATCAAGTTGAGTTCCATTTTTCATGGCATCAGGGGTGCCAATCATGGATCCAAGGATGCGCCTCCAAAAATCTGGATCTAGACCCGACCCGAACCGGATTAAACCGTACCAAAGGCTAATGACCAATTGAATCTGGGGCTTACCTTGTTCTCTCTCAATTTCCCTAAGGATCCTACATGGAGTGCTTTGAAGAAACGTAATATGTTTATTCACGGCACCACGGTTTGGCACAACTGATCGCACCACGTTAGTCTTGTAGCACTCCAGCAAGCAGTCTTATCTCGTATTGAGAATTTGCGAGAGTCTGACCAATTTGTTAATGGCTTATGTCAGTCCATGGTCGTCGACGTCGTCCCTTCAAGTACTGCTGCAGCCTTTTTCCATCATTTTACCTTCGCCTCGCTCTCTTTCTCTCCTTCCCCTACACACACATACACACAAAAGTTCTCCTCTTCCACTCAGTAGTCTCCTTTGGAATTGGAAAGAGGAGGACAAGTTGGGCATTTCTTCTTTTGGCCTTCACTGGCCTTTAAGCCAGCCTTGCTATTTGAAGTAGAGAGTGATAGAGAAGGCTGTCGGTGCTTGGCATGTCCTCCAAGTCCAAGCCGAGAAAGAGGAGCCATTCGGTGTCGCCAATGAAGTCAAGACACCAACAACTGCAAAAGAGGAGAAGGAGAAGGACACAGAGGCCAGAAAGGCTGAGGAGGCAGTCTCGGTTTCCCCCAGGCAATGCTAAGGAGGAAAGTGGGCATTCTCTCCGAATTCCCTCGACAAGTTTGCGCTTTCGGAGGACCAACCACCAAGCCTTTGGGGAAGCAGGCGCAAGATGTGACCCTCGCACTCACTGACATAAATTACTTCACTTTCCAGACCTCATTATTTTGTGTCCCCGGGTTCAAAATGTATATTCAAGAGCTATTAACTTAGATTTAGAAGAACTAGAGTATGGCCTTACAAGGTTCAAAACCGTGAATATTTTTAAAGTGAGTGCAAGTGGCCTTGTTGCTCCGGTGTGAGAGCCCGGGTTTTCAGAGTTCCCGCGCCATTTAGCCATTCAGCCGAGCGGCCGTGAAGCCTGCTGGGAAATCGGCTGCAGCTCAGGCTGTCCTCGAAGGAAGAGAAACAGTGAAAGGTTTTTTAGGGAGCTCGGTCGGTTTTCACTTCCTTGAGCCTCCAACTCCTGTCCTTTGTTGTCGTTTTCTTTTGGTGCCAACTGCCGGTCTGGGATTATTTAGGGACCCAGGCTTGGAGCACAGAATCTAGGAGGAGTGGGAGAAGAACAAGAAGAAGAACAAGATGATGAGGAAGGAATCCCTGGCAACCCTCCTTGTTCTCCCTCTCGTTGGGCAAGAGAGCTATTCGCCATTCGTCCTTTTGAACCCGCAACCAAGCACTCTCCAAATCTAACCTAACCCGCGCCTTTTTGCCGTCTCCTGGAGGGCTTTTTTCTTGACGCTATTTTCCATCCCTAGCGTAATCCCTGAGCGACCACGTTAGGAAGAGAACGCGTACCAATTGGCAAACCTGATGAGATCAGGGTGGTGAGATCTACAGTTTGGAAAGCGAACCCATTTAGATGGAAGGCCATAACTCCTCGATCGTCTCACATGAAAATTCATGATGCGCATGTCGGTCTGTCCCATTGGTTAGCCTTCCTGAATGGAAACTCGTTACTTCAGATCTGATGCCAAACTCCCTGGGAGGTCTTCTCCTCGGAAAGGTGGTTCCAACTCCTTGAAACCCATCAGGACTAGTACATCTGTGCTTGAAGAAGTAATTGAAAGAGGAAAGCGTGGCCCCTGCTCGCCCACTTTCAATTCCAACAAAGTGGGACCTTATAGACCGGGGACCGCACTGAACTTGAGTTGTAGAAGCATACTGAGTGAGTGAGTGGGTGAGTGAGTGGTGGTATTGGTTGGTACTAATATTACTATACTACTACCATTACGACTCGAAGTAGTAGAACAAGGAGGGATTGGCTCAACCTTTCTTCTCCTTGACTCGCCTACTTCATGTCCGTTTCGTCTTTGCCCACTCACATGGAGAAATTGAGTGCATTTGGGGTGTTTGGGAAGGAATATATCTCTCTTGCTCCACCTTTGGACCAAATATGAAGAGCACAAACATACCCCACACATGAAGACGGTCCCGAAAACCATCAATATATACTGCAGTGTTAGATGTGAAATTTTCGAATGCAACCAAACTTTCATTTATTTAAGCAAGAAAGCTTCAAGAGCAACTTTAACGTCGCAAATCGTTGAAAAGTTTGTGAGGTGGTTGTTGGCTTCCAATCTAGAGATATCCATTGCTGATTGGATTAACTGTTTTTCGAGGCAGTGAATTCCAAATCAAGTTGGGCAACATTTTGTTCTTCTTCTTCTTAATTTAGCACCACTTTCGCGGAGTATTCTCTAATCTTCATTGAACATAAATGAAATGTAAAGCTGAGGATTGGCCATTTCTTTCTCCATGCATTCCCATTGAATTTTCGTTGAATTTAATTTAGAAACTAGGGTATTAAAAAGTTATTAACTTTGTTGCAAATCTAATTTCAAAGTGTTCGACGTGTTAGATTTGGTCATTATCCATTCTCTACATGAATCAAGTTTATGAACAAGCAAACGGTTTCAGAAGTTGATGACAAAAATTTCATTAGGAAAGAAAGCTCAAGTGAATTAACCATTTGAAAAAGTTCTAGCAACAGATATTTTTCTTCCTCATTGCCTCGCCCTCTGCCAACGTGTCGGGCAATTTTTTCCCCTTGGTCTCTGGCAATTTAATGGCAATAATCCCCGAGAAGAGGGCCACTCCGCCGAACACAATCAACGGCAATTTGCTGTGATAAGCCTGAAAGAGGGTAGAAGTTCTCATCAATATCAATGGATCAGGATCAACCACTTGAACCTCAAACACCCAACGAGGTCAGTACTGAATCCAGCCCATCCATTTTGAAGTGGACACATTTTCGAAAAGAAACCTCATTCCCAGCAAGTGTTGGCTGTACTTGGATTCATGGCTCTTCACGCCTCAAGAGAATTAGGCAAGCGGGAAAAATCCTTATCTAACCGATAAGTGGCTTAAGTGATAATCACCTTGAGTAAAGCCACCCATCCACAAGCCATTCCCCCAAATCGGGCCATGCAGGACGACGTTCCCAGGGCTGTGGTTCGAACTGTGGTGGGATAGAGCTCAGCTGTATAAAGGAAGACCGATGCAAATGAGACAGTGATCCAGAACTTCCCGAAGATCATGATCGCCAGAGCCATGATGGTGGTGGCATTATCCAAACCAGCAGACTTGGCAGGTGTGGTTTCTTGGTCTGGCAGGAACAAAATGGACAGGAGAGACAAGCCTGCAAGAAAGTCAAGAATATTAAAAGGTTAAGAGGAATATGAAAAATATAGAACAGAGTGTCAAAATACCTGTTAGGATCATGCTGGTGGCGTATGGGACCCGTCGTCCTTTCCAAGCTAACAAAAAGATGGCTGAGCCATAAGCCGGAATCTCCAACAAACCATTGATGGTGAAGCTCACCAATGGACTGGTGCCATAACCAGGGGCGTTCAAAGTGAGACCGTAGTAACAAAATGAGTTAGCAAACCAGTTGATATAGAGAATGAGGGTCTTCAAACGCATCTCTTTAGTCCGAAATAGATCTTTGAAGCCTGCATTTTCCTCCAAATCAGTCTTTTTAGTCACTCCAAGAATCGATTTGGTCTCTAGAGACCAATCTACGGCCAATGGCCTATTGTTAAAGTTGGCTACTTTGCGAATGACTTCTTCGGCTTCTTTGACCCGGCCCATTGAGAGTAGCCATCTTGGACTCTCTGGCATTAACCAGATTAGGACCAAGGATGCAAAACCAGGAAGAGAGGTTGCCATGAGTAAGTGTCGCCAATCCGTGATAAAGTAAGCCATCACACTTAAGCTTAACCAGCCCACCACCCAAAAGAAGTCGATGCCAATACCTGCCTGGGCTTTGTATCTCACTCCTGCGATTTCAAGGACCCATGTAAAGATACATTCCAACACCCCTGAAAATTTGGAACAATTAGACCACGTCATATTTAAATGGAATAGGACATGTGTAAGGTTGCTTCAAGTGAGCGTTTTAAATCATTCCGCGGGCGGCAAAACAGGGCCGTTGGCTGTGCTGTGCTGCTCAGCCCATTTTGGCGAATCCAAGTTTTTCCCATTTTAACGTGCATTTGATGATTCTAGGTCCCTGGAAACGATCTAAATTTTACGTTTTGATCCCTCTGCTTTCACTTGGTTGAAAATATGCCCAATTTGTTTGCTAGAAAATGATACAGAAAAGATTAGATCTTAAAAGAAAGAAGCGTTAAAAAATAATGCATTTCTCTGTATGTTAAGTACTTTGAAATATTTAAATGATTCTTTGGAACCCACTGAATAAATCAGCATCTTTATATTAGTGTTTGGATCAATGTTAAGTCCTATTTTTGCAATAGCACAAGGCTTGCTTACTTGCTTTTACATCAATCACCCTAATAATATTTTTTGCATATTATTGACCCAATTCCAGCCAAGGTATCCTTAAGTGAAATACCGATCGTTTCCAAGGACCTAGAATCATCAAATGCTCGTCAAAATGGGAAAAACTTGGATTCGCCAAAATGGGCTGAGCAGCACAGCACAGCCAACGGCCCTGTTTTGCCGCCCGCGGAATGATTTAAAACGCTCACTTGGAGCAACCTTGTGCATGTCTATATAAGCCATGAAAAAAAGGTTTCGTGACGTCAGCGAACTATTTAGGTGGAAAGTAATTGATAATTAGTGTAGGGGAAAATAAATTTTATCTCATGATTTTAAATTCTTAACGATTTTCCTCTTTTTGAGTATTTTTTACTATTTCTTGATTCTGAGCAAGAAGCACGAGCAACTATGTCCCACATTTTTCAGAGATTGTGCTTTTTCAAGAATCATTTATTCTTAACTCATTTTGAACTTCTTTCTGACTTTCTGAATTTTTTTGGAACTATTTGAAAGCTTTTCATGAGAATTAGGCAAAAAGTTTACATTTCCTTTCCTTTAAAAAATTCGAGCTTCTCCAAATTTACACTTGAATTTCTTATCAATTTTTTTCATAACTCAGTTGTATCTGGCAAAGAGTTGTTTTTACTAAAATTTATTCCTTCACAGAAGCAACCAGATGTTCAAAACATGCCGCAAAATAATGATAGGGAACACGTGCCCGTAAGTTTTCTCCAATTTAAACAACTATTTGAACCTTTTTTGACTATTTTGACATATTTCAACTTTGTACCGACTATTTTTGTCGCAAAAAGCTCCTTTTTGATAAAACAAGTGACCTTCCAATATAAACGAGGTTGCGTCGACTCACAAAAAAATATGGGTGCTCTTGAAGGAGTGCATAAAGTTACCAATGAACAAACATATCTACTGGCCTACACAGTCAAAATTTCAAAATATGAACATTATATTACCTATGTAGATGAGGGCATGGAAGAATCGGCCAATTGTAAAGAGTGTGAAAGTTGGCATGTAAGCACAAACAATGCCAATAACACTCATCGCGAGGAGAAGACCCACAATGACAACCTTCCGTCCGTACCAATCGCAAAGAATTCCCGCTCCAGACACGCCCCCTAGCATGCCCATGAAAAATACTGTTTGGGCAATGCTCTTGAGGTAAGCTTTATCACAAACTAGATCCCATTCTGTGGTGAAGGTGGTGTCAAAATCGGTCCGATCATAGTCCCATTTCTTGCAAGGTCGCGTGGGCGTGTTTTCCGGAATGGTCAAATATTGGCTAAAATTTCAATGTAGGTTTTAATATTGTGGGTTCATTCATCAATCTAACTTTTCAAAGTACAAAAATGCCCATTCAAACCGCAAATTCTAACGAGTGGTGTGTACTTCACGTAAAACCCAAAGCTTTGCTCATAGATTTGACCAAGTTCGAACGATTAATCATTTTCAACTTCAATGGCAAGGAATTGCTCAATTGTAAAATACTTTGGAAAATGCACTTAAGTGTTTAAGCGAAAACAGAAAGAAGAGAATAAGTTAAGAAATAAAACAAAAGAATCAACAACGTTTTGAGACACGAATTACATAAACACCATTTGAAAGTGACAAAGCCTTCAAAATTAAGAATTTTGTTATTAGATAGATAGATAGATAGATAGATAGATAGATAGATAGATAGATAGATAGATAGATAGATAGATAGATAGATAGATAGATAGATAGATAGATAGATAGATAGATAGATAGATAGATAGATAGATAGATTTATTTCAGGGACTCGTAATAACTTTATAAGTGATGAATAAGTAAAATAAGATAAAACACGTCATTGGAAATAAGATAGTGAGATCCCTAGGATCCCCATAAACCGTTTGGTTTGTTTTCATGGGGAACCTTGACTAGATGAGACACATATGTAGGCCTGTGTCGGTCCGGTCAGTGTTTTCAAACTTGGCAGCCGGCACAACCTTTGTCACAGAGCTCAGGCTTGACATGGTTCATATTAACTCATCTATGGCGCAACCAACGCCCCTTAGAATCTTAAAATCTACCAGATGGTCATAGTTGAGTTATTGACATTTTTATGTTTTTAAAGGACATCAAAGGCACGTCTTTGATGCAGGTTTAATGAGATTTTCCAAATTATTTGAAGGTTTGCGCTTTCCTTTTTCTATTGTAAATTCAAGAAGGCAACATGGTGTTTGAAAACTAAAAAGCCATGGTATAGCAGAAACACCACGTTTAAAACTTGGTTGTATTTTGTCCTTTTTCAAATACTGGCGGAGAGGATTGTTAGCAATTACTGTACAATTGAAATCAGAAAATGACGATCACTTTAAAAGTTTGGTAATCTTGAGCATCAAATGAAAGATCAACAAGCCTTACCTGAAACGGTTCTCATAATCAATATCGTACACTTGGCACGCCCCATGTTTTGTCTGACCACTGACGTTTCTCCATTGCTCTAGGGTAGTCTGATCAGCGATTGAAGATGGAACAGCACACCAAAAATCGTTAGAGGCGTTCAAAAAGGTCAAGTTCAAAACTGGATAGCTACATGGAATAATGAAAGAGCCCACCAGACAAACCATGCCGAATTGCCAACGACCAAAGTCGCCCATGGCTTTTGTGACCGGATCAATTTCTTCGACATCATCGCTACTAACCGATTTTGAATCCTTTTCTGCAAAGTAGTCTCCCAAAATTATAAAACTGGAGATTTTAAAAATCTGTCTTTAAAGCTTACCGGGAGCTCCCATTTTGACGAGTCAAAGACTCGATGTCGCAAATGAGACTGAAAAAAGGAGTTTTGAGGGGGAAATTCGGTATTGCTTCCAATTGAAAATTCAGTCCAATCACTCGATGGATGAACTTGACTTGGTCCCGGGGGTCATGGTGTTTTCTTCTTCTTTTAATGCAGGGCAATATGTGCTTTACAACATTTGCTCCAATATAGCGCCTCTGAACATGAAGCACTGAATTTCCGGATTGGGAGGCTAGCGATGAGAATTCTCATTTCCAGTAGTACCAAATCAACGGGGCATGACAAAGGTTGCTTCAAGTGAGCGTTTTAAATCTTACCGCTAGCGGCAAAACAGGGCCGTTGGCCATGCTGAGTTGCTCAGCCCATTTTGGTGAATCCAAGTTTTTTAACGTTAAATCGTCCACTTGATGGTTCTAGGTCCCTGGATCTACCGATATTTCATGTAAAGATACCTTTGCTGGTAAATAATATGCAAAACTTATTTTCAGGGTGATTGAATTAAAGCCAATTAACCAAGCTTGTGCTTTTGCAAAAAGTAGAACTTCATTTTGATCCCAATAATAGTTTAAAGATGCTAATTTGTTCAGTCGGTTTTACTACTACTACAAAATGACTATAAAACCAATTTTTCAGTTTTCACATGCAAAACAATTATTTTGTCATCAATTTGATGTCAATGTGATGTTACTAGCAAATAAAAGGTGCCTTGTGATTGAGGCTGTAATTCTTTTGATGTTTTGGCCCGTTCAAAAGCTTTTACTTTTGGTACATCACGCTTTTATATTGATCTTCTTCGACATAATAACATGCCAGTTGATGCATCACTACTCAAAAAATGGCAAATCTGAAAATCTTTCATCGTTTTGGAAAGACAAAAGGGTGAAAGAGATGGGAAAATTGTAATTAATATGCAATTGTAAATGAAGTCCATTACTTCATTGGGAGATGTAATTGTAATTAATTACAGTTTTTGACGAAATAATTGTCATCAAGAAATCTTTTTGACGAAGTAATTGTATTAATTACATTTTTCAAATAATTGACCCAACACTTCATTTATCAAGTATCAGTTAAATCAAACGATGGAGTGAAAAGTTAGGTCTTCTCAAGCTTATGTAATTGAAAGGGCATAGAATGAAGGAGCTCGCCCTTTTGTGGTAAGGCGACTATTGGAAAAGGGCAATCTTATTCTGGATGGATTTTTGGATTCTTAGGTGCTAGGGTCGGAGGGTTGAGCCTCCCCGGCCAATGAAGCCAGCCATCACATCGTGCAAATTTTTCCAATAGGCAATTTCAAGTCCGGTGTCAGAATGGTTCTCCTCCGTCTGTGGGCGTGTATTACCGCCTAAAAGTTTCCTTGAGAAGGGTCGGGGAGGAGAAGTGAACCTGGGACCTCTCTCAAAACAGGAAACTGCGTTAAGAAACTTTTTTGATTTCAACTTTTGACTGTGACTTTTGATTGATTAAAAAATTGAAATACGTAGTTTATCCAACACAAGCAAGGTTTCATTATCAAAACAACGTAATTGATTAGATTCTAGTGGAAATTATATTTTTCACTGCCAGCCTTCCACTCCAGTTAATTCAGTGCTTCTTGCTTTGCCATACATGGTGATGGGCGACGGTCTTTGGGTCGATTTTTTGGGACGAAAAACTGGTTTCTTTCTTGCGCCAAAACGAAAGACCTCGGTACGATTTGTACTTAAGGAGCGCTTGATGATGGGACAAACATTGAAACTTTATCAATTTCCTCCTCAAATTTGAAATTGGGCAACAAATTTCAAAAGTACCCCCAGATAGAGATATGGGACAGTATTTTTATTCTTAACTCATTGTTTGCTTTAGGAAAACCTAACAACGGAACATTCAGTTATTGGTAGAGCTACATTTTTAACTAAAATTGTGCGCTTATGAGAGTTCTTGGTTTAACTTGAACCTACGTGTCCGAATGTGCCCGCTTTACTACAAACTTATTTTCAAGAGTAACACTACTTTTGCCAGTCTTGAGTGTGTTTTGGAAATCTTGCCTTTGTTTTACATTTCGTTTTCATTGGTAAACCAACGTGTTGAGAGAGATGACGCAAGATAGCAATTTTTCGAAAGTCGATTCTATGGGACTCGAATTAGAATCATTCTGTCGGTGAAAGCTTTTAACTTTTGGCTCGCAAAGCTTTTTTGGAGTTTTACCCCATGTTCCAAAATTAAGGTAACACTTACAAAAATGGGCATAACTTTTAACTGAAAGATATTCGTGGACATCGAATAAAAGGTTTCATGATCTTGAGAGTCTACCAGTTGCTGATGTTTACTTTAAACATCATTTCCTTCACCCTGAACAACATGGAGACCGAGCGCCAAATGGTGATCGACATGGCGTCGCGCGGAATGACAGTGACGTGTATAGTTGTGTACAATATCTGATTTTTAATAATATTAACTTGAATTTTTTATCCTTCTATTCCTCCCCTCTAAATTTTCTGTCAACATTGAAATCTATTATTTTTAGTTTACAGGTCAATTTAGGGATCTAAGCCACAGGTTAAAGATCTTAAAGAGATTGTTCATGCTCTTTTATTCCTTGGATAACTTCAAAAGGGTGTTAGATAACACAAATTTTTGCATTGAACATTTATTCAACATCATTCCCAGATCGTCATGAACAATCCTATGGACTGTGCTCGGGGTCAAGGACATGGCCTTGGCCATGCCACAAATGGTCCGGACTGGATTCCTCTTCACGCGATTTTTGACAGTGATAATCTTGGCTTTTGTCCTTACTGACCTCTTTCGTCCCTGCCCTTTCTTCCTCTCGACCGTTCCGCGCTCCTCGAACCTTTTTTTGATGGCATAGATGGCCTTTCGGCTGATTCCCATGGCCTTGGAGGTCTCCGTCACTGTCATTCCGCGCGACGCCATGTCGATCACCATTTGGCGCTCGGTCTCCATGTTGTTCAGGGTGAAGGAAATGATGTTTAAAGTAAACATCAGCAACTGGTAGACTCTCAAGATCATGAAACCTTTTATTCGATGTCCACGAATATCTTTCAGTTAAAAGTTATGCCCATTTTTGTAAGTGTTACCTTAAATTTGGAACATGGGGTAGGTAAATTACATTTCATGAAAATTTGAAGCCTTGACAAAGTTCTGTCACTTGCTTTCTTTCTTGTGCTTTTATTGTATCTCGAAGTGCATAACGTCTCTTGATATAATCATCACTCTCGATGTAAGTATAGTTAGGCTGCTGTCGAACAATATTCTAATAATAGCCCTTTACTTCATTGTTATCCAAATGGGCATGATTAAGGTTTTCATTCATTTTTTCCCCGATTGGCATTAGAAAAAAAATCCCAAAGTTTTTTCTCAACTATTGAGTATAGTTTTCCAGCCAGAGACATTAGAGCCATTATTTCTTGTGAATAAGATTGTAGCTTTTTAATAGGGCTTAGAAAGAGCTGTTTCTTTTATAATGGCTCCAGTTCTGTAGAACAGAAGTAGCAGCATTTTTGCCAAAGATGGAAAAAGAATGTCGAGACGGTTTCTGAAAAGTTAGAACTTATATGACATTAGGTTGAATAGGCTAAATAACATCTTGTTAGAAATCACACACAACATTTCCATAGAAATATATTCAATTGAAGTCGATTTATGCTCAATATGTAGATTTTGCCTTCCCAAATCAAATTTCAAAGATAATTTAAGCTTCCAAAAATCTTGAAGTTTCACTAGACTCATGTCTGCAATGAAAAGATAAAATCACTCCAAAATAGAAAAGCTAGGAAAGAAATCTTCGTCTTGTCCAAACTTCGTCCAAAATATTAGGTTGCGCGATCCGTCAGATTCTTTATCTCCAAAAGAAAGTTTGCGTGAAAGCAATTACAAAGAACAACAACGCTCGTCAATGACAGTGATGCCAAATAGAAGGGTAAATTTGGTTATTCTAAAATGAAATGCCAATCTGAAGCACATGATTACTTCGTACATTTTCATTTAATCTCATTCATATTGTTTTTGATTAACTTTCGTGGAATTGAAAACACTTAAGAAAAGCCAATTAAATCTTCACTAACTGATTTTGCATCATGATAAAAGTCAAACATTAAGACGACCAAATCTAGTGTCTTTTTGTAGTAATCCTGATCAGCTGTCCAGTGTTCTCTTGGGCCTAAACAACATGTTATAAAAGTGAATGCCTACATCCTAGTGCCACAAAATCAAATAACAAATCACCATGTATACTTTGTCTCTACTCAGACAAGGGATTCATAACACCCGTCCCTTGCTTCAATCCCCTTCCTTATCCTTGTTGGCACGCCAAAACACGCCTTTAACCTTCAAATTATATTCCACGGTTGTCCCTCCCATCCCTCCTCCCTCCTCAAAAGCCCCACCCCCAAAAAAGAAATTCAATTTGCTCAAAGTTATAGCAGGCAGCATAGTAGTTGGGACAGGTTATGCCCTCTATGAGAGGTCATATGCCACAAAAGCGCCACCTATTGGCAATCCTCAAACGACGTTGGAGGACTTCTTAATGACAGAGCAAGTGCCTGAACTGAAAGTGGCTAGACAATTTGTTAATCCCAATGACCACACGGGCTTGAAACTCACCTTGTTCCAGTACCAACCCTGTCCATTTTGTTGTAAGACACGGGCTTTGTTGGACTATTATGGATTGAGTTATGACGTGATTGAGGTCAACTCTGTGACGCGTACTCAAGTAAGTTAATATTAGATTTCATTGTACGTTTTTCTTTGCTGGATTAGCGTTTGAACTAAAAAGTTTCCAAGCTGTTTAAACATTTTTGTCACATAGCTGGCTCTGGCACAATTCAACACACACTGCTGGTGGTGCCATCTCTTGTTCTCAAATGAGTAGCCAGCCATCAAAATGCGCGTTCTTTACGAAGCTGAGTTGAAATACAATCACAAAAATTGACATGTAGCAATCCAGTTGTAGGTGATCAAGATATTTACCCCTCACGTTGTTGAAAACAAATAGTGTATGTTATCAAAAAAAAATGGCAGAGCTTTCAGCGATCTATCACATGTAAATTTTAAGTTGCTCTTCTGTCAAGTAGTTTATAAAACCATAGAGTTACTCGAATTTTTTAAATGGGAGAGAAACTTAAAAATTTACATATTTTTTAGGATCTGCTTCCCAATGTTAATCGCGATGAATATTATATGTATTACGTTAAAATCGGATGAAAACAGCTGACACCATTTGCATGGTTTCTTTAATATCAATTGACACGATTGCCTCTATTTGTAAAATTGTAAAGAAATAGAAAAGCTCACGAAATTACCCATAATTTTAATTGTCTGATTCCTCTGTTGGTACAACACATTCTATTAACGTTTGTTGTTTACAGGTGAAATGGTCAGACTACAAGAAAGTGCCCATTTTAGTGGCAGAGACACCAAATGGCCAAAAGATAAAGCTAACCGACTCCACCATGATCATTTCGGCCTTAGCAAGTTTCCTCACAGACAAATCCCAAAGTAAGTTGTTAAAAATTTGTTGAATACCCCAACATCCATTGACAAAAATGTTGGATGGTATTAAGAAAAATTCCAAAAAATAAATAGCAACTGTATTCCTGATCAGATTTTGTTTGTAAATCCAAATTGATCCTTGAAATTCTAGATGTTTTAGAGAAGTAAAAGCAAATTTTCGACATGGTCCAAAACGCCTTAAGATTTTGGCTTATTGTGAAAATTCCCAAGTAGAATATCATTATCATATTGAAGATTTGTATTGCAGAAGTATTCAGATCAATTCTCATGAATGAATGCCACAGCTCTAAGAAGGCTCTTTTATTTGTGTTCAGGTCTTTTGGAAGTGGTCTCATGTTTCCCCCGAATCAACTACCGAGACAATGACGGCAAAGAGAAAGTTGACGTCATGAATAAATATTTCCTGATGTACAAAGATGCCCCCACACAGAGAACCAAAGAAGACATTGTCAACGAACGAAAATGGCGCCGATGGGTGGACGATGAGCTTGTACATAAACTCAGGTAAGACTTGGAGAATCCACACTAACTACAAATTCTAAAGCAAACAAGGCACTAAGTTTAAGATTTGTTGGGTAATGGGAACCTTTTATTTTGTTATGTTGTGGACTTGTTATGGGAAATAGGTTGATCCATTTGTAAAGAAAGTCCGTTTTCCAAGAATGGGCTCTCTCCGACAATGATTCGAATTGCTTTTGATTGGGTCTACACGGTACTAAAAAAAATCAAATCAAGTTTGTATGAAAGTTCCCAAACACAAATTGAGCGTACCGAGCGTTTTTTTTTGCTCTTTTGAGTCAAACATGTACCAGTAAAACTCAATAACACGGCAGCTGTGCAACATATTTTCAAGTAATTTCGATTCAACAAAATATCTAAATCTGCTCTAAAAGTGTACTAGGTGTTCAAAAAATCTGTTTGTTCAATAGTTTTTTAGCTATATAAAGTTTTATCTAGACCTGATTGTAAAAAACGTAATAAAATAAAGTTGTTCTGCATGGTTTCCTGAGCCATAATAGTGTTGAGAATTTCCATACAAACTTGATTGGAATTTTTCAGTACCGTGTCCACAAAACTTGAGTGGAAGAAAACATGCAGTAGTGTTGATCCACCTCTCTACATTCCAATTAGTTTTCTTGTCGGATTGAATTGTCTCTTTTGACTATTGAGCCTACATAATATAAAGATTGGTCGTGATAGGGTAAAAAAAGTCAAGAAACTCTCATGAGTTTTTGTCTTTAAGTGTTGTAAAATGAGTTGAAAATGTTTTTTGCCGGGCTTTGAGATTGTTAAATTTGGTCACTATTTCGCTTTTCATGCTGGAAATATTATTTCTGGTTTTTTAAAATCGAGTCTGGATTTTAAAAAGCATCAAAGTTTCAATAGTACAATCGAATCTCGATTTAAGAAATCTCAGTTTAAGCAATTTTCGCGATTTAAGTAACTTTTCCGCGCTGACCAATATTTTACTACTTCAAAATTTTACTACATAAGAATTCTCAATATAAAAAATTTTCCTTTTTCTTCAATCTCGATGTAAGAAACATTCTCAAAGTTTTTGGCCAACTTCTCTTGCTTAAATTGGTCACAGCACAAAACAAAACGAAGCATTTCTAAAAGGATCGTTGCAGTGCTTCCATATTTTTTATTCCCTTTTATTTTCCCCTATATTCCCTTTGCGCAATTTTTGCCCTTTTTGGGGTCCCCTTTGCGCACTTTTTGGGGTCCCCTTAGCGCACTTTTTGGGGTCCCCTTTGCGCACTTTTTGGGCTCTTGTGCCTTGCACTTTTCAAGTTCGAGTAAAAAGAACGAAAATTACATTTTGAACCCTAAAATCACTAAAAAATGTCCAAAATGCACTCAATAAAAACTATTTTAAAGACATTAAGTTTAAGAAAATAATTTATCGACAATTATACAAAATAATATAAGCACAAATTAGTTTCACCAACAAATGTGCAATGCTTGAGAGTGAAACAAATTTCTGTGTCTGCCAAAGCAAAACCTAGTGGAAAATAAGCAACCCAAGGAATTGTCTTGTCAACGCAAGAAAGTCCCTCAAAAAGGAGGTTATTTAAGGTCAAACTGAGAATAGAAGATTTGCAGTTGAGATATTCTAAAAAAATCTTCATCAGTATGAAAGCGTGGAAGGCTCAAATTTAAAAAAAAAGTTGTTTGTCCCTGTATAGGTGAGATAATTTACCAATCATGATGACAAAATGTTTTTTTCTTTCATTTTTCTCTGTCAAAATAAGATTGAAATAAGTTCTTCAGCTTTGCAATAGACATATAAATGCATGCACTTGTATAATGTCAATTTGTGTTTTAATGACTGTTTTTTAAAAGCTAAATTTCTTAGTCATTGTCAGATTTTTTGTAATAAAAGTAAGCTTATATAAGTTTATATAAAGGTGAGGTAAACTCGTCCAATAGTTTCCTGTATTTTTTATCGTTTCTTGACCCAATTTTCTTGAGTCTCAATATAAGAAAAATCTCGATATAAGCAACATTTTGCGGCTGACAGAAAAGTTGCTTTAAATGAGATTCGATTGTACAGTCAACTTCGGATATAAGAGACCCGGCGAGACCACCGGAAATAACCGGATAACGGACCCTTATATCCGACTGTCCCTTATTTCCGACCGAAATTGCATGGAAATCGATCATCCGGACCTTCCAAAACAGTCCCTTATAAGCGAAAATCCCTTATATCCGGGTCCCTTATATCCGAAGTTGACTGTATCGATAAAATTTGGAATAAAGTATCATGAAACTTTTGCAAAAATTTGTTTCTATAGACGAAAAATCTAACCCGTAATGTAACATACAACTTAGAATAGCCTTATCAATTTGGTGTCAGGGAAGGTTTAGGTTTGTTTAATTATAGTATACCACAATGTCCGATAAAAAGAAAAGGCCACAAGGACAAGATCGTCCTTGGAAATGCACGTAAGAAAGGCCGCTTTGATTCAGCTCACGTTCTTCTAAGAAGGCCTAATGAGACGAAGAGAGAAAGAATAAGGCTGATTGAGTCTCTGCATGGATACATCCTGTAAAGGCTACTAATTTTTAAGAGATCAAGACCTGTCAATTATCTGGATGAATGCACCAACATTTTAAGTACGTTATCCATCGCTTTTTGACTCCCGCTTTGAAACTGATAAAGCTTTTATGAGTGATGGTTGGAAGTTTTGAATGATTTATTGAGAACTTGTCATACCAAGGTTAAAATATCGATTTTCTGTCATGAATGAAAGCTTTTGGTCAAGCGTAATTGAAATTTAGGAACTAACTGGACCTTTCTTGAATGTATTGGTTGACTATGTACGGTATATAAGACACTAGATAATATTGAGGTTCGTGCAGGGTGGTGCAAAAGAATCACGGTCAAAGCTGGGCTTAAGCATAACTATACTTAAAAGAAAACTTTTGCCATGCCATTCCGTAAGTATCATCATTTGGGAAAAGAAGAACGCTCGGTATGAATTTAAATGAACAACATTGTTTCATTCGACTTGACCTAGGTGTAACAATTGAAGCAAGGATAGTTTTTTTTTTGTTTTGTAAATTTTGCGTTTTGAGAGCTTGTTGGTTTCGTTTCAAATTGTTGAAAAAATTTCAGGACTTGAAGAATAGGTTTTCGAGATTTAAATACGACCTGAAAAACGAAAACAAAATATGTTGAACGGAATAACAAAATTTGCCCCAAAATGACAAGTTGAAAGAAGAGATATAATCTACAATTTTTTTGTCGTTTTCTTAGCCAATTAAAAGTATCTTCTTTCTCGGTTTAGGATTTTTAAAGCACTTTTTAACTTTTTTCTTTATAACTTATGGGCTGCGGGAATAAAAAAGAAAACACAACCTCTGTTTATTAATATAGTTATTAGCAAAAAAGCCAGGAAAAATATTTTACATCTAATTGATTTAACTATTCACTATTTAATTTACCTCAGTAGATCGCGCAGTTTTTTCGTTTATGACAATTTTTATGGTTGTGAAAGTCTAATCTCAGCACAAACACCATTTTGTTGGTGTTTTGGGTTCATTTTGGGTAAGCCCCAATATTGATTCACTTACTTTCCTTAACATTGCCTGAAACAATTTTCTGGCTTAAATAATCGAGAAAATATCTAATGTTCCTTGAAACAACCAAAATATTTTTTTTTTGAAAATCACACGGAAAAAACAGAGATTTAGCAAATATTTTTTATTTTAAAAGAAATATTTCTTGGGCCCTAGTTATTAGTTAAAATATGTTCACTTATTTTCTAGCCCAAATGTTTACCGCACGCCTTCCGAAGCATTACAAGCCTTTTATTGGTTCGAGGAAATGGGTGATTGGAAAGAGCATTTTTCCACATGGGAACGCTATTTGGTGATCTATTTCGGAGCCTTAGTCATGTGGATCATTGGTAAACGCCTCAAAAGCAGACATCATCTCAAGGATGATGTGCGGACCTCTTTGTACGATGATTGCAACCATTGGGCCAGACAAGTGAAGAAACGTGGAGGGCGTTTCATGGGCGGGGACAAGCCCAATTTGGCTGATTTGGGCGTGTACGGGGTTCTGAGTGCCATTGAAGGCTGTGATGCCTTCACGGACCTTATGAAATATTCGGAAATTCGGCCTTGGTTTGAGGCGACCAAAGAGGCCATCAAGCGCCATGAAGGACAATACCTGTTGCAGGATCGATAAGTTATGAGGAGGAAGCTGGAATAAATTGGTTTTGAGTTATGGTTCGATAGTTTCCAATCGGCAGAAATCATTGTGGAAGAAGAGGAACCGAATGAAGAAGTGATTGGTTAACTCGTATTTGTGAAATCTGATTTGAATGTGATTTTCTTAGTCTCTAGGGAAACTTTGAACGGTTTTTGTAATAAAAAAAGTTAGTGAAATCTTCTTTATTTTAAGTTTTGGGAGAGAGTTAGTATTTTAAATACAGATTTGTGATGCAATGCTACATAGGTCTTCAACGTACTGGTATACTATTTCAATAACATTTGTAGGTAACTGTCACATAGTATTAATGCTGGTTCGAAAGGCTACTTTACCGAAACCGAAAGCACCTGGTCACAAAATTGCATGCACGCATATTTTACCTTAAAAGCAGGTAGGGCCCATGAGTTTCGAGAAAAATCAATTTAAATTTAGATTATTTAAAAAATTCACATATATCAATCTTTTTGATGCATGTCTGCTTTTGGTTCAGTGAAAATTTCGATTGAACGCTAAGTAATCCCATTGGGAGAAGACAAGTGAGAAAAAGGTTGCAGATTATGTGCCCCAGAGTCTTGCGCCGCCCTTTTGTGGTGCATCTGTTGTTTTCTAATCTGCGCTCGATCAAAAATTTCGAACGGTCAGTTGCTTCGCGACAAGCGATCGAGAATAAGATACGATCGCAGAATTTTAGTGAAGCAATGAGTACAACCGAGCTAAGGGGTAAACAAACAGGTCCAGCTGATGTCTACTTAGCTTTCCTCATTAATGAACCGTGAACAAAATTTCAGCTAGTTTCCCCAAATTAGCACCTCTCGTGGTCAAATTAAGACATGCTAGCTAGTGAGTGGTTTTAAATACTGTCAAAAAATATTAAACATTTGCCAAAGACTGGTATTATTAAGAATCGCCATTTGGCAACTATGTCTCAATCTGACCACAAGAGGCGCTGATTTGGGGGAACAATAAGCTGACATTTTGTTCTCGGTTCAGTGCACTTCAAGTAAGGTAATTGAAATTGTTAAGAATACTTAAGAATGAATTGTCCGTCCAAATGAATTTAGCTGGAATTATTGTGGCCGATTGTCAGAGCTGTTCTAACAAAAATGATTTCAATTTGGCAACAAAAAGGAAGCTCAAGTCTTTAAACATATCAGTACCTTCTTTTGTTTGTCGTATACTTTCTGGCCATCAAATCCCAGAATTTTCAATGAAAACCAAAAGCTCAATGAATAGCCTTGCCCTCATCAAAATAGCCATTAGAATAGCGTCTCTTTGCTTTAACTGTTTGGATCAAACATTGCATTCCGAAGTAAACACTGAGCACGGTACCAACTATTCAATGTTACATATTGTCCATTAATCGAGAGAGTCTTAAACTAGAATCACGTAGTTATCATTTATTGATTATGAACTTGTTTTTTTCTTGGTTTTTGGTAAGGTTTCTTATGAAAACGAAGGTAGGCTAAGCAGTTAGAGAGTAGAGTACAAAGTCTACATTAATGGTCAAGTTGCTTCACGAAACTGTGTTTCCCAAAGAAACCTGTTTTTGAATGAGCAGAAGTGTTCCTTTAACACATCTACCCACTTCAATCCGTCGGACATTCTTTTTTTGAGCTTGAATTACGTCATGTCCGTCTTAAGATTGGAGTCATTCCTCATTCTCATGAAGTTTTCAATCCTTTTACCAAAGTTGTTTATTTTTCCAATTCCTTGAAGGAAGGATGATCTGAAAGTCTTTGTCAATACTCTCCTGTTGATGCCGAAAACCGAAAACGCAGTTCATGTTCTGAAACTTAACTGTAGCACGGTTGTTTCTACTTTGTCCACTATACTTCCATATCCCCACCACAACTAACCTAATATTTAGTTGTACACTGAAAAAACAAACTGAGCACACACGCTGGATTCATATTAGAATGAGGTTGCTACTGATAGACAATATTATGAATATTTATATATAAATACTGGACAATAATCTTTATCCAACTTTGACTGTAAATACAAATTAGCAAAGTGCTCAAAGACTTCTTATGTACACCACTGAAAGGTCAAATAATGCTCAACAGATTTCGAGATTCATAAGTTTTAATAGCATCAAAATATGAGTTCATTTGTTATGGATATTAACATATTATCTGAATGAGTCGCATAGGAACATCAGAAACTGGAAATAATTATAGTAATAAGTAGCACACATACCACGTGTCGTCCAATGCTAAATGCTATTGCTCTGTCAAGGGACAACTACGTAGTTTACAATACGGATGTTCATTCACGCATTGCTGATTCAGTGTGCAAGTAAGGTGGTGATGAAAATGATGATGTTTTTAAGTTCAATGCCCATCATGTCTCACTCTTACGCTTCATTTTTTCTACAAAGCTCTCGAACCACTTTTGGTGCTCCTCACAATACTCGACCTCTAGCGCGGGATAAATTCGCTTCAAGGCCGTTTTAATGACACCCTGTTGCTCCAGTACGGATTTATTTAAGGCCGCGTTCTCCTCTTTTTCCTCTTGAAGTTGGGCTTTGAGCTCCTGGATCTTTTGGAGCCATCTTTCATCATTATTATTGCCACTGGCCCGATCACTGCTCTCCTCCAATGAGGATGAGTTACTAGACACGCTTCTCTGAAGCTTCAAGGCCTCGATTTCTCGTTGCATGTTGGCCTTTGTTTCCTCTAGCTCGCGTTTCTCACGAAGCAAAGTGGATTTCTCTTCGGTGAATTCGCCCCGAATCTGTTTCAGTTTGGCTTGTAATGAGTTGGTCAATTCTTGGGCTTCGAGAACCTCTCTTTTCCGATCATCGGCTTCTTTGCGCAATTGGAACAGGATCGAGTTCTTACCCGATGAATCGACCCATTGACTTTGTTCCTCTTTTTTCATGAGGATCTCAATGAGAATATTGATCTCTTCAATGGTCATCTCAGATTTTCTCAAGGTTTTACTGAACTTTTTACAATCAAAGGTGTCTTCTCGAGCCGAAGCGGCAGCCGCCTCGGCAAATTTTATGATCTTTTGATGGTCATCATCAGAATCTCGACCAATCAGATTTAAATCGGACCTTGACCCTCGATGAGATCCGGATTGACTTCCACTTGGGGTGATTTGTAGAGATTTCCGACGAATCTCCAAACCCAAATCATCCAAAGGTTGGATATCCTCAAAGGCATTCTTGACTTTCTCATCGCCATGTGGGTCAATATTGATCTTTTCGGCCTTATTATGCAAGATTCCTTCAATCTCTTGCACGACCTCTTCACCCAAACCAGGTACAAATCGATCATTGGCGGGTCCAATTTCATCAGCAAAGACCACGTGCTCGTTTTTGATACTCTCAGTTCTTTTAAACCGAGGTTGTCCAGCTATACTGGATTTTCTCATTGACGACCTCATTTGAAGGGTCTCTTCGGCAATCTCATCCGAATCGTCATCGTTGGTGCCGTTTGTAAGTCTGACCTTTTTGGCGGCCTTATTCTTTTTGCCAGACTTTTGGGCAGTGTTGTCATTGGACTTTAACTCGTTCAGAGCATCGTCGTAGGTTTTGGGAGCGAGTGTGTATTGGAAGCAATTAATGAAGAAGAACACGACGCAAACGGCGAGACCGAAGATGAAGGCCAAACCCACTTCACTGAGAACGATCTCCATGCTGAGAAGGAGCAAGATCAATTGGTCACACCTGTCTGGAATGAGGAAAGAACAGAGAAAATAATCAATTCCATGCTCAATCAAGTAAAATATGTAACCTCTTTTTTCGTCCTCCCGAGTCATCATATTGGATTGATGTCAGGAATAAAATGGAAATGTTTACTCTGCAGTTTATTTACTCGGCAACGTCTTAGTTGTGTTCGGAGGACGAAACCAGCTTCTCGAAACTCTAGCTTGATTCCTGATTATTACTTACTATTTGTAATTAACTTAGAGCCACCATATTTAAAGAGTACGAGTACGCTTGGTTCTCTAGTAAGGAAAGTGCCGAAAATATATGAAAACTTTACAGGAAAGTGGATAACATACTCAACACTTAAAAAATATGTCCCTTTTTCTCCAATCAGTCAATCCCATGCTCGTCCTCTACTAATACTAGTGGCTCTAAATTAACCAAGTAATCGAGTTAGTGTTGGGTTCTTCCCTTCTTATCGAAGGAGATGTGTCATTTTTTACCACCCACTTTTTGTTCCGTGACTGATGTTTGATGAATGAGGAACAAATATAATTCGTCATGGGTAATTTCTATGTTGTAAGAGTTTAGGACAAAAATCCAAGGGAATCTAAGAATATTTTTAGATTGCTATGCCATCCTTCCTATTATTACTTCCTCACCAAGGAAACAGCAACGACAAAGAATATTGTCTGAACTTTTTGGTCAAGAAAGATATTACATTACAGGAGGAATGGTTGGCCATGACAGAACTCATTAAGAGCAACAGAAAAGTTGATTTTTTTTCCAGACTCGCATGTTTCTCCTCATCCATTGTGGTAGCTTATAAAGGCAAGGCATCCCCAAAAATGGTCGAAACCTGTCACAAACGTACTGTGAAATCCGGCTTTTTGAACGCACGGACAAGTTTCAAATGAATCGACTTGCGTATTTTAGAACAGAAGGACCCTAACGGAAGCATTGTTGCTAAAAGACAAAAACAAGTCTGTACAAAAATATCTAATCTGTTATTGATAAGTCGGGAGAAGGTAATATCTTGGCTAATCTGCAAGTTGCCGTTCTTTTTGGTGAAGGAACATTTGTTGTGCTTGCTCTAGAATCAGAACAAGGACAACATGCCAGATATTTTGGGGCATGGCCAAAATGCTTCAAAGATGTCTTTTTCCTGACTTTCCGTCAAAGATCTTCTTTGTAGATATATCAATTGTGAATTCCCAAATGTTACATAACGTGTGTTTGTTGCAAACTTGAGATTAGCCACGGACAAAGAGCCTTGTTAATGCACTAAGCATGTAGTGAATACATCAAAAACTCCTTGCCTTTGGTAAAGTTTGGTGGACAGGTTCACAATCCACTGAAAACGTTGGTATTGGTTTAACAATTTTAGTTTTAGCACGGACTCACAACAAATGATTTGATTTGCAACCAAGGGGGTGATGTTGGACTGTCAATCATGAAAATGGGTGTGTGGGTGTGCAAGGAACAGCGGAACGGGGCCGTTGTTTTAGGGGCAATCCCTGAAAACACGTCTTGGGCTTGGGCCTGTTTGGCACAAGCACACACACTCACAAACAAGGTATGATTTCTTCAGCAGTCCAAATCCAACGACATCCTAGCTAGTAGCTTGCTTGCACGGTTGCTCCAAACTCACAACTGAGAACAAAACGACTTCCCGACAAAGATGAATGTGCAAAGTTGCCCGGACTCGGGGAGAAAGAGAGAACTGAACAGAACACTACTCTCGCGTTCATTGAGCCTGGTGGATGGGTTCCTAAGGACGCCGCTCTCAAGTCACAAGTACTCTGAGAATCGAGTCACAGTAGTGGAAGATGGCTCAGCAGAGCAAAAGTGACCACTTTCAGTCGATTTGTGACAGAATGGTCTTTTTCAAGGTATTGTGAGACATCTTTTTGCATGGTGAACATAGATATCCATTGATCCGACATGCTCTAATAAATAGTTCCGACCCAAGGATATCCAAAAGTATGAAGTCTGCTTGAGTGGACGAAACCGTCGCTTCTGAACATAAGCGGAGTGCCATGCATGGGCTGCAATGTTATTTGGTTAGGTTTAACCAGGATAGGATAAGATGGGTTAAGTTAGGATAAGTTAGTACTCCAAATTCCTCAGAATTACAGCCATATCTGCTAAGGGATGAGTGACTAAAACCACAACAGCATAACAGTATTTTTTAATATTCCCTCCATGCTCTTACTGCAATTCTCATATTCACCACTAGCCACATATATTTTTGTATAAAAACCTTGCCCTTTTCCCAATAAGCATCTAGTCAGCAACCAACATCATACATGATATTACACACACAATCAAGTTTATTCCCAATAACAAGGCTCTAGGGGAGAGACTCTGCCCACATGGACCTCAGAACCATTCTCTCAAAATGCAGAAAATGTTGTTGGTTGTTGTATAACTCTGTGCTTGTTAACATGACTTTTGTTAATTCACCCTTAAGTTTGTCTCTTGCAAAACATATTAAGTTTCATTTGTAGTTTCCTCTTTAGGATCTTGGACAACAAAATTAAACGCAATTCTTTTAAGTTTGTAGCATGTGCTGCAAAGCTTTGTTCAAGAATAAAGCCATCACCTTTTTCTTGAAATGCCCAACCTCAGTGGTCTTTTGGCCCAACAATCTTTACCTGAAGAAGTACAGTTTACTTAAGCCTTTACAGTTTTCCAAGGATGGGGTTCATTGGTACTCACAAATCCAGTCCAATTCCAATTATTTTACAAACAGGTGTCAAAAAGAGACCCTTTACTGGTGCTCAATAGCCATGAGTAGAATTAACTAATTTAATTATATGACCAGAACAATAGTTCATAGTTATGAACTAGTAGTTCAATAGTTCTAATAGATTCATAGGATAAGTCAAGGATCCTTCATCACCAGAGTTCTAGGATAAGTCTTTTGACCAATAGGGATATTCTTTTGTCATTCAAACACATTATTTTTTGTCCTTGATAATTGCTAAAGATTATACAACACTTGAAGAGTCGGCAAGACCATCAATATTAAGACAATCTAAGGATAAAGAATATTTCTCATGTTGTCATTTTGCCTAATAAGCTATTGATGTATTTGTCTTTGACTCATATAGATATTTGAACATTTACTCTTCCAAGTTAGGTGAACAAGGAACTAATCAATAAGGAGAAGAAAAAGAATAGCAAAAGAGATCACAATAAAAAAAAACAACAACAAATATTTAAGATGGACATTCGGCATGTTTGCGACATACATATTCCAGTCACGCTTCAAAGGGCCATAGTTTGCCGGGCTGACGGCTTCGATTCATGAAAGAGAGTCTTCTTGCCAACTTACTTCCATCTAACGTGTCGCTTCACCAATGTATGATGTGGCACAAGCTAGTGAGTGGCTGGTTGCATTTTTCAATGCTTCTTTGAATGCACTTCATCTGATTGAATTGTTTAATACATTGGATTTCAATATCATGAACCAGGAGTATGTAGTGTGAAGCTCCAAATTTTTGAATTTTTATTGGGTGGTTCTATCATATTATTTCATGATTAAGTTAGGTTTTTCCCCAATTGTTTCAGTTTGGGAACGTTGTGGTATTACTTGGCTCCTCTGAGGTTGGCCAAAATTGTGCCACGCGATTGTAGGTAAAAAGGTCACTGGTAAACAGGTCACAATAAAAAGGTCACGAGGAAAAAAGGTCACAGGGTAAAAAGGTCACAATAAAAAGGTCACAGGGTAAAAAGGTCACGATGAAAAACCACTTTCATGGACATAAATGTGTTCCACCCGCAGTATCTCTGAAGCCCTTGGGCAGATCTCTAAAGAAGGGTGTGCTCTTGACTACATGGGGGTGAGGGAACACCCTCCTCCAAGGTCTGCCGGATCCGGGGCGGATTGTGACCATGGTCTTAAAAAATGTTGTGAATGACATCCTGTTGACTTTACTTATGAGCCTTAGCATAATTGTGTTCCCCCGGTGAATCTTGGGGTCCCATGGGACAATCTTCAACCAGGGAAGATCTCAGGGTCCCCGGGTTCATCCCCTTGGCTACCTCCACAGCTGTGCGGGTCTGTGACCTTTTTACCATGTAACCTTTTTACCGTGAACTTATTACGCCCCGTGCCTCGCAATATTCATCCGATAACCGTTTGTAAACATTACGGACTTAATCAAATTGATGGTCCTTTAAGCACAACCAATGAAATGGAAAATATGTGCAACCTCTGAGCTTTATGACACAAAACTTGTGTTCTTACGTGTCCGCTATGTATTGATAAGTTCGAAGATCGGTTAAACTTATGTGTAAGGGTGTAATTTTGGGAGATGTGTCAGTACTTTGACCTCACTTTCAGGTATTCGCTAGAGGGCCGTAAAGGAGTACTGCAATCAAAACAGACAATGATCCCTCACCCATTTGATCTTCATGGGACCAAAAAATAACGTCTACTTCCAATGGTTAAGTTTCTGCTTGATCCAATTGCCCTCAGCACTTCTATCATGCTTGGTACTTCCGAAATATTAGTCTTCAATATTCCAATCTTCCTCACTGATTTCCCCCACTATTTGTGGTTCCGTCGGCTTCTTTGGTCAAATCATTGGGATCTTTGATGGTTTCATCCGGAAGATGACAATTTCCTGATTATTTTAGTTGGGTCAAAAAACAAGGGACAGCCAAACCAACGGTGGATTGGAGTCTGCCTCATTTGAAAGAACTTCGCGCAATCATGAGGATCTGGTGATGTACACGGAGAACCCCTTGTTGGATTTTTTTGGTTTCCACTTTCCTTAGAAAAAGTTTCCACTGGCCTTAAATCATGGCACGATATTTTCAAGGTTACTCGGGCCCAAAGTGTTCTTTTTGGAATAATAATTGCCTAAGCAACTTAACTCGAGAAACAGATCAAATCAAGAGAGTCTAAAC